>WFMF01000023.1:721233-822595 GCA_011033025.1 Beroe forskalii
ATGCACAGCTGGGTTGGGCTGAGGGCACTGAGGTCCCCATCTTGAAACCCTGCCCTCTCTCCCCACTCTCTCAACCTTCCTCTCAGTCTCTAATCCAAATTCCCTGCCCAAACCCACCCAATAAAAGTTAAGTGAAAATAACACTGAAAATACTTAGCTTTGTTTCTGAAGAATCATGAGAGACTCTCCTTTCTGATATCATCCAGAAGCAGTGAGTGGCAGCAAAAAACAGAGACAGCAACAGAATCCAGGACCACATCAGCAACCCTCTGACTCTCTGAGAGGGTTCTCTTGACAGTCAGGGAGGATCTTGATACGGGTCCCTGAGTGAGACAAATACTAGTACATGAAACGATATTCAGAATAGAGTGAAAATGTGAGTAAGAATAAATGGAAAAGAAATATAGGTGGAATAGATGATATGTCAAACACTCACTGAATAGTCATCTTGTTTTACAGACGACTAATTTGATTGACTACAGACTCTACTTCAGGTGACAAATCGGTGTGGATTCCAAAAACTCAAACATCCTCGTACCGATTTGTCACTAGAAGTTGAAGTGAACCTCATATAATCAAATATCCACTATTGCATGGAAATTTTATGGAAGGTTTCCTCCTACATTCCATGTCTGTGCCAGGATAGCATGATTCTATATCGATATTCATATCACAGAATAACATAGAGAATAATTTAGTCTAATTTATGGTAAAGGTACCATTGAATAGTGGATATTTGATAATATGAGGTTCACTTCAACTTCTAGTGACAAATCGGTACGAGGATGACAAACCGGTGTTTGAGTTTTTGGAATCCATACCGATTTGTCACCTGAAGTAGAGTCTGTAGTGAATCAAATTAGTCGTCTGTAGGATACATGAAGTAAGAACACGTGGCATATTGATTACACTTCGAGTGACAAATCGATACGGGTGACATATCGGGGTCTAACAAAAGGGTTATAGCCAGAGGCCCAATCAGTATACTTCACGGCAAAGAAAGAATAGAATGATGTTGCAACGTGCATCGTGATGGATAGATCTCTAGCTCTGTAGATAATGACTGGCCACGGACAAGAAAGAAAGTCCAAATGTTCCTTTGATCAAGGTACGCAAGAGAAGTAAATCAGAAGAAATAATTTGAAAGAATAAAGAATATAAATCAATGGACACATCGTTATCAACGATTCAAGTTATCAGGAGGAATGTAGAATGTGTACCGATTAACAGATTGAAAGAAATATGCGTAGTTCAACAGGTGGGGAATGGAATTTAAAATGATAATGAAAAAGCAGTAGGTAATACAAAGATACAAACAATAAACATAATCAGAAAGAGATTGGAATTTTGTGTAAATTAAGATAAATTCATGATGAACTTTGAATGTTCATTATGGCCAAAGTAATTATGAATTGAAGTCTAATTATGGATTAATTACTAATTAATTACAATTGAGAATTACCTCATGAAGTCAGATGATGAAAGGGTCGACACGCAATACGAGGCAGAGCAGCTCAGAGCAACACAAGGAAACGATCGTGACTATGAAATGAGTGCTCTGTGTAAGCTACTCTCTGTGTCACACTCTCTAATTAGTCAGCTCAACAGAGCCGCGCGCTGATTGGCTGGCTTCAGAATACGTGACCTGAATCCACGCCTCCTATTGGTTAGAGATAATTCTACCATGGAGTTGTTTTTCAGCCAATAGGAGCGCGCATTCAGGTCACGTGACACGCGAGCTGACCAATGAGAGAGCACACGTTCAACACAAGGAACAAGAGAGGAGCACCACCTCGGTTACACACCAGACACACCGACGCCATGTGTAAATCCTAGTGTGGGAAACAATACAGTGTAAGCACTAAGCAATTAACAACAACAGTCGTATTGCATACTTAATACTCAAAGAATTTAGTATTTACTGAATACTCAAAACATTTAGCTGATGGTGATGTTCTTTGATGGTGATGTATGTTCGTGTGCATCTAAACACACGAACTGCGAACTATCCAGCTATCAGGGCACCTGCATGTGCAAGGCAACGTGGCAAGTTTTTAGTTTATCCAGCTGCCGAGCTGACCAATGAGAGAGCATCACTGATGACACTGATCACGTTCTGCACAAGGAACAAGAGAGGAGCGACATGAGACTGCTCTACCTCGGTTACCAACTGCAGCCATACTGACGCCATGTGTAAATCCAAATAGGGAAACTCGCGGCCGCGGCGCGTACAAACACCTATGCGGCGCGGCATGGCATTTTGCTAAACACGTATATCCCTGTGTGGCCCGTACACACACCTATGCGGGCTTAGGAACATGGCATTAGGAAATAGGAAAGTATATAGGAAACATTTACAATACAGGTAAACAACAACAGCTAATTGAGTAGACATACTCAAAGCATTTTTGGCTTTTGCCCGCATGCCATCATGGGCGTTGCCTGGCCCCCTATCCGCGTGCGCCCATGGGCGCGCGCGGATAGGGGGCCAGACTCGAAAAAGAACATATGGGGCAATGGCATTTAGCATCGAACTAGAAAAAACTTGAAACTTAAAGTATTTGAAACTTTTTCGTATACCCCTGTTTGCGATGGCTGCGATGCGTGCTTCCTCACTCCTCATGAAGCGCGCGGCGCGTACACTCATCTATGCGGGCTTAGAACAAGGTCCCAAAATCAGAATGACAAAGTGTGCGCCGCGCACCTCTCAACAGAATATAACAACATTTAAGACAGTTACGAAATGATTGCGGAGTAACTGAAAAAAAAATCTATTCGGAGCCTGATCGTTTGTCGTTTGATGGTGACCGTAGGCGGGGCATGGGGCTTACTGAAATACCACTTGGCTACTGGCTAGGTCGAGACAAATTTGGTTAAGGGTTTTATTAAGACTTATGTAGAACTAAGAACAGGATTATAAGACAGCTTAGTTTTTCAATTTTTACGAAACACGTTAAAATTAATGAGCAATAGCATGAGGTTACACATGTCATTATCATCAGATTCAGAGTAACTCGACCACAACTCAGGCTCTGGTCAAATGGGAGTACTTCATCGATTTGAAGACACAGAAGACCTACTTTTTCTAGAGAGTCGGGACATCCTTGACATGACTGAATTTGTGGGACTATTCCCGTTCTTACTTTGAGTTTGTACAGGACTTGTTGCAACCGAAATTACTTCAGATTTCTTTCGTACACTGGGTAGAGTTTCATCACTCCTATCATTGAAAGCATATCTGTTGATCACGTTAACGAGGTGAGCAATGACTAGTTCCTTCTCCTCCACTTGGTTTTCTTTCTTCCTCGCTTCCCTCTGTAATTTAGCTGCCTTCTCCGTCATCTCCTCAATCTTATCCCTCATCTCGGCGATTGTTATGTCAGTTTCCACAGCATTCCGAGCACCCTCATCCATTACGATCTCATTCTTCTCTGTCATGAGATGCATCACGAGCGAGTCCTTCTTCTCAATCTCCTCAGAAAGCAGTTTGAATCTGCTGTCAAGGAGGGTCAAAGCATCGCTCGCCTCATCAACCGGTTTAGCATCGTCTGAAGGGGACACTATTCCCATGGACTCTAGTCTCTTGATGTAACTCTCTGTCGTAGATCTGATAGATTCTTGGAGGGACTTGATGACATCCTCCTTCAGCTGAACCATCATCATAGCATCTGTCTTCTCTTTCTCAATCCGCCCCAGGATCGCTTTCAACTGAGCTAGTTCTCCCTCGTAAGTTTGATTGAGCATCTCGCTCTGTCGCCTCTTCGCTTCCACTTCCACTTTCATATTCTCACTCCTCTTCAGGTTCCCTATCATGTCCTTCACATCTTTCTCATACAGGTCCCTCTCTGACTTGAGGGAGTCCAGCTCGTCTGTTTGCTCCTTGTACAGTCTCTGCATTGTCCTCAGAGCCTCCTCCATTTCTTTAGACTCAGAGCTCTGGTCAGCGTAGGAAATCTGTATTTCTTTCATCGTCTCTCGGAGTCCGTTGAGATTCAGTTCTAAGTCCATGATGATGTAATCTTTAGTTTCTAAACTCCTCTCAGAGTCCTTGATTTCAGCTTTAAGTTTCACGTTTTCAGCCACCAGATCCTCAATGAAATCCTCCACTGGACGACTGGCTCTCTCGTCCGATTCCACTTCATTTCTCAGGACTTGTATCCGAGAAAATGTCTCCTCGACCCCTCCACAAGCATCCTGGATCCTCTCCATTTCCTCTTCCAACTGATTGATCCTCTCCTTGGCTTCAATGTAATCTGTCTTATGTTGCTCCACTAAACTGTCCATGTACTCCATAGTAGCATCGATTTCCCCCAACTGCGTGGAGAGCAAGTCATTCTCTGATTTCATCTGCGACGTTACAACCTGCAAGCCGTCTAAACTCTCTGTAGCCTCCGCAAGGTTCCTGCTCAGTGCCTCCTTCTCTCCCTTCTCGTACTTATACCTGTGATCGGAGTCCTCCAACTTCCCTTTCAGAGTCTCAATGTACGCTGTCTGCTCAGACAGTTTCTTCCCCAGAACTGCTAGCTGGGAGTACACAATGTTCTGATTTCTGAACGCATCGCTCGTCAGTGCTTCCAACTCCTGTTCACTCAGTAGAGGAGGAGCCTCCTCCTCTTCTTGGCAGGTTGCCAAGGACTGCTTCCCTTGGCTGGTTGCCAAGGACTGCTTCCCTTGGCTGGTTGCCAAGGGCTGCTTCCCTGAAGCAGTACTCTCTTCGCTCCCAGGGTAAATCCGGATAATGTCGTGAGAGGTGATGTGGGTTCGGCAGACTGGACAGATCTGAGAGTTCTCCAGCCAACGCTTGATGCAACTACCGTGGTAAACGTGGCCACATCTGAAATATGGTGAAACTCAAGCATAAAGGGTGTGGTAAAGGAGTGAGGTAAGGTAGAGTTTTTAAGATCTTCGAGCCCAAATTTGTGTACGAAGCTGTCGATGAAAATAACAAAACATTTCCTTGTGTTTAACATTCCCATGGTCCCCGGTGACCACATTTAGTCGAACTGATCTCCCCGTCGCCCAGTGAATCCGTGCAGATGGAACAAACACCAAACTGGGGGGTGGGGTCTGAGGTGGATTGGTCGGATCTGTTCTCCATCTCACCCACAGAGAGATGGAATCTAGTGGTGGTCGGGAAAATAGGAATTAGGAAATGGAGGCATAAAATATTCCGTCTCTAAAATTGGAAATAAAACACCGAAACTAACTTCAGAGACAAGCGAAATGAGGGTATCAAGTAAAGCCCATTTCAGTGACTTGTATTCCCACATTTCTGAATAATAGAGATAAGAGCATGTTACCTGATATCATTCTTACGTCTGAACACTGGACATGTGATTTGGAAATACGTGTTTTTAATAACATCTGAGAAAGTTGCTAGTGGCATAATGGGGCATTGCTTGTTCCAGTTAATATGAAACTTGGCATTCGTGGCCCCTAAGGTTCAAGAACTGGGCAAAGGGCCTTCCATAATCAAATTAACGGAGTATAAATGATTTGGCATTGGTGGAATATAAAATGATGAAGAGACAAAAAAGTTCCCCAAGAGACAAAATCGCCAAAAAAACGCTGACTAAGAACTGTAAAGAAGAAAAACTCTGGTGTTCATTAACATAGGTGTATGTGAGTATTTAACAGACTATCACCAAAGATAATATACATAAATTAACACTATAACTTTATAATGATTATTGACACGGATATGTGACGTATAGCTAAGTCCAAACGCTGTATTAAGGTGCCTCAGTTTATTGCAAGGGCATGAAACTATCGAGAAATATTGAGTTTAAAACCCCTTCCAGTAATACAGTCTAGACATCTATCATCCAAGCTAAGTTGTCATTACGAAACATTTAACAATTCATGAAAGCAAGTTCTGACCCACCATCTGAGTAAAAATATAATATCGTAAAAACCAGTGATATATTTCACTCTAAAGGATATTTCCTTGCGTTTATTAAATTTAAATAACTGCCTTCAAGGCAGCTATGAAATATAATAATTAATATTAAACTGCTGCTAGCGATAAGACTTATCAAACAATTTTAAAACAAATCATGATATTTTTACATATAAAAGCATGCAATCTGTTTTTACATCATAAAATGAGTCACAAAAGGCAAAAGCACTGTGTCAATTATATCAAATACTGTTCACAGAGAAAAGAAATAAAGATCGGATAGACCTCAGTTGACAAATCGAGCTCCGAGCAATTAACAACATGCGGTTGAAAATAAACATCAACATCACAGTTAAATGTTAAATTGATTAAATGGAACATTTTACAATTCAAGAGCGACTAAAATACGTCATATATTTGTATAGCAAGGGAGTGACGAACCCCTAGTTGCGCGGCTTTTCCGTGCGCGGCTCACTGCCTGTCATTAATAATAATAGCTGGTGAGCCGCGCACGGGAAAGTCGCGTACATACTCCTGGGAGTTCGACACGCCACCGTAAGTGACCAATCCTTGCCCTATAAATTGTCTGACTTGCAGTGTCTGTATCATGCAGTGAGAATAAAAATGTAAAATATTTCTTGTCAAAATGCAATTACGATTTAAGTAAAACAGAAAATATCAATATCACTTATACGAGCGACTGACAACTGTTTCACTGATAACGTTAGCTGATTCAATATTTAAGTGCATGTAAAACTGTAAAAGCTTTTCCAATCCGAAATGGAAACAAGAAATGCGACTCGTTTGATAGAAATGCTACCTCGAGAGAAAAGCGTCTTTTTAGGTTACTTATGCTTGAAATATTCTGCCTTGAGGGACCTGTATAACTGATAAGTGGAATATACACATACAGCGAATGATGTGGGGCAGAGGCTTTCCAAAAGCTATTTCCATTGTAAGCAGCCTTCAGCTGCTGACTGCAGTGATGTCAAATGTCAGAGTGAAAGTGGGGAGATGGCTCAATCGGTAAAGCAGCTGTTCCAGCATACAGACAGGTGTGGGTTCAAGTCCCTCTCATTTTCAGTTCATCTGAGTTTGCGTGTGGGTAGGGAATCATCGAGTGTCCGCTAGAGAAAGTGACACCATCAAATTAGAGCTGGTCAAAGTGAAATCATCAGAATTTTCAGCTTGTGAAAGTGACATCATCAGACGTCAGCAAGTGACATCATCAGATGTCAGAGAATCTTCCGCCAGTGGACGAACTCTCCCCTGAACTAGGACTCTTCCTGCCTAGCACAGTATCCCGGTTGCTAGGCAACGTATCCCGGGAAGTCTCCAGCAGCTTACTCAACCCCAGCATCCTGAAATGTGAGGGAGATTGAGTTATGGAAGGTAGTCTACTCGTGATCAGAATGAGTTACTAATGAGTTTCTGGGTTTGCAACATTTCAGCTTATCTATATGAGCGGAGTTATGGGAGTTAGTTTAACGAGTAACCGTAAGAGGATTTGATGAACACTGCAATTGGAACGTCGAATGTCGAGAAGAGAAAACAAGAACATCGAATATAAGAAATCAACCTAGATATTCAACTAGATATTCAACCAATTTTCCGCTTTAAACATAAACAGTTAGCACATGAAGCCCGCAAGTTCACCTGTCGTTCTGTTCAGCCAGCAGAGTATTGTTCTTCTCCCCATCGTCCACCAGACTCTTCACTTGGGTCTGGAGTGTTGCCAAGTTGTCCTGGAGACCCACAAAGCTCTTCCAGACCGCCTGCAGGGCGTCCAACTTGATACCCTCAGAATCTAACTTAGCGTAGAGCTTGTAGAGGTCTTCTCTCATTGTCATGATTGCCTGGGAGGGGTTACCGGGGGTGAGAAAGGGTTGGGAGGGGTTACCGGGGAGTGAGGGAGGAATTGGGGGTAAAAAAGATAATGAGATGTTACCGGGGAGTGTGAAAGGGTTGACAACAAGTAGAGAAACTAGAAAGCTAGTCCCTGATATTTCCTTTGGATTTTTCGAATGTATAGGAATGATTACAGCTCCCCAATACACCTTCCAAACGGGTAAGGGTGCTAAACGAGCCGATGATATTTTCTTAAGAATACAGTGCAAGTGATAAAGTTAATAAATCCAAGAAATAACGGCTGACCGACTACCCAACATTCTTAGTGCTTACAGAATGAGCTTTCTAAATACCTCGAAAGAGTCCATCTCCTCGTTCCTCTGCTGGGTTGGTTTGAGGCGGCTGCACACTCTGCTGACAATGTCCTGCTTGTCATGGAGGGAGGTGTTGTGGAGCAGGTTATACTCGCTGTCTCCCCACACAACCTGCTTTATTCCCTGGAGATGATTAGATTAAGGATTAAGAGATGATAAGATAACGGGAGGGGGGGGGGGTGGGAGTGGGGGGTGGGAGGGGGATGGAGGAGGGGGTGGGGGTGGGTGGGAGGGGGGAGTGGGGGGAGGTGGAAGGGGGGAGGGAGGGAGGGGGTGGAAGGGAGGGGAGGGGGAGGGGGAGGGGGAGGGGGAGGTGGAAGGTGGGAGGGGGGTGGGGGTGGGTGGGAGGGGGGGAGTGGGGGGAGTGGTGTCCCCCAAAACTACCGGCTTTAGTCCCTGAGGAAGAAGGATTAGGAGATGATAAGACAAGAAATAGATAAGGAGATGATAACACATTAAACAACCGGGGGGGGGGGGCAGCGAGTGGTCAGGTACAAGGTTTACAAGGTTTATAAGGTTACAAGGTTTACAAGGTTTTACAAGGTTTACAAGGTTTTACAAGGTTTACAAGGTACAATTACTCACCTTTTTGCAGGGGCTGCAGACGCAGCATTTGCAGAACAGAGCTAGAGGCCAGGTGAGGATGTTGAATGGCGGAGGGATGGGGTGGTTTGCCTCGTGCATCATCACCAGCTTCATGGTGGAGCACCGCTTCTCTGTCTCACACGCCTTCCGGGATGTCGTTACTTTTCCTGGAGAAGATGAAACTCAGACTTGAAGTTTAACCAAGCTGGCAGCATCGAGTTTAATTAGCGATGTTTGAAATGCCATTACAACAAACAAAGTATGAGCAAAGCATATTATTCTCAAGATAAAAAATTAACTATTCCTCTCACCAAAGCACGATATTGTAAAAGAGATGAGAGTGAGGAAGGAGAGGAGGAGGAATATGATGAAGAGGAGTTGCCCGGCAATGTTTCCTGCTGCGTCATTTCCAGGAGAGGAAACCACTCTGTCCAGGGACAGGAAGAGAACCGTAAACACTGTCAGAGCACTGGGAATGAGTGTTGTCAATAAAGAGTGGTGCCAAAACGGAGTGGTGTCAATACAGAGTGGTGTCAATACAAAGTGGTGTCAAAACGGAGTGGTGTCAATACAGTGTGGTGTCAAGGCGGAGTGGTTTCAAGGTGGAGTGGTGTCAATACAGAGTGGTGTCAAAACGGAGTGGTGTCAGTACAGAGTGGTGTCAAAACGGAGTGGCGTCAATACGGGGTGGTGTCAGACCATTGGGAATGAGTGGTGTCAGTACAGAGTGGTGTCAATAAAGAGTGGCGTCAATACGGGGTGGTGTCAGACCATTGGGAATAAGTGGTGTCAATACAGAGTGGTGTCAAAACGGAGTGGTGTCAAAACGGAGTGGTGTCAATACAGAGTGGTTTCAAGGCGGAGTGGTTTCAAGGTGGAGTGGGGTCAAGGTGGAGTGGTGTCAATATGGAGTGGTGTCAAAACAAAGCGGTGTCAAAACAAAGCGGTGTCAAAACAAAGTGGTGTCAAAACAAAGTGGTGTCAATAGCAAAGTGGTGTCAAAACAAAGCGGTGTCAAAACAAAGTGGTGTCAAAACAAAGTGGTGTCAAAACAAAGCGGTGTCAAAACAACGTTGCAAACCCTAACCTGTTCTTCTGCGGGGCAGTTGACAGGTAGACCGTGTGAATAGCTACATTGAACACGACATAGAGGAAGCCCAGAACCCCAAGGTAAGAGCAGAAGTCAGGGATCAGCTTCTCGATAACGTTCAGTGGGTTGTAGGGGATCAGGGGACGGACTATGGACAGAAACCGGACGGAGAGGGTGATCAGGAGAACTCCTGGGAGAGGGAGATTTAATTCATGACAGGTGTTTTATCGGAATGAAGCAATCAGAGCGACAGAGCATACCGTATATGGAAATGAACTAATCAGAACTTACCTTATATGGAAATGAACCAATCAAACTTACCATATATGGAAATGAACCAATCAAACTTACCATATATGGAAATGAACCAACCAAAACTTACCATATATGGAAATGAACCCATCACAACTTACCATATATGGAAATGTCTATCAAGTTAACAGAGGACCCTATCGCTAACAGGGGACACTATCAAGTTAACAGAGGACCCTATCACTAACAGGGGACACTATCAAGTTAACAGAGGACCCTATCGCTAACAGGGGACACTATCAAGTTAACAGAGGACCCTATCACTAACAGGGGACACTATCAAGTTAACAGAGGACCCTATCACTAACAGGGGACACTATCAAGTTAACAGAGGACCCTATCACTAACAGGGGACACCATCAAGTTAACAGAGGACCCTATCACTAACAGGGGACACAATCAAATTAACAGAGGACCCTATCACTAACAAGGGACACTATCAAGTTAACAGAGGACCCTATCACTAACAGGTCGCACTTTCAAGTTAACAGAGGACCCTATCACTAACAGAGGACACTATAAAGTTAACAGATGACTCTATCACTAACAGGGGACACTATCAAGTTAACAGAGGACCCTATCACTAACAGGGGACACTATCAAGTTAACAGAGGACCCTATCACTAACAACAGGGACACTATCAAGTTAACAGAGGACCCTATCACTAACAGGGGACACTATCAAGTTAACAGAGGACCCTATCACTAACAGGGGACACTATCAAAGTTAACAGAGGACCCTATCACTAACAGGGGACACTATCAAGTTAACAGAGGACCCTATCACTAACAGGGGACACTATCAAGTTAACAGAGGACCCTATCACTAACAGGGGACACTATCAAGTTAACAGAGGACCCTATCACTAACAGGGGACACTATCAAGTTAACAGAGGACCCTATCACTAACAGGGGACACTATCAAGTTAACAGAGGACCCTATCACTAACAGGGACCCTATCAAGTTAACAGAGGACCCTATCACTAACAGGGGACACTATCAAGTTAACAGAGGACCCTATCACTAACAGGGACACTATCAAGTTAAAAGGGACCCTATCACTAACAGGGGACACTATCAAGTTAACAGAGGACCCTATCACTAACAGGGGACACTATCAAGTTAACAGAGGACCCTATCACTAACAGGGACACTATCAAGTTAACAGAGGACCCTATCACTAACAGGGGACACTATCAAGTTAACAGAGGACCCTATCACTAACAGGGGACACTATCAAGTTAACAGAGGACCCTATCACTAACAGGGGACACTATCAAGTTAACAGAGGACCCTATCACTAACAGGGACACTATCAAGTTAACAGAGGACCCTATCGCTAACAGGGGACACTATCAAGTTAACAGAGGACCCCTGCCACTAACAGGGGACACTATCAAGTTAACAGAGGACCCTATCACTAACAGGGGACACTATCAAGTTAACAGAGGACCCTATCACTAACAGGGGACACTATCAAGTTAACAGAGGACCCTACTCAACAGGGGACACTATCAAGTTAACAGAGGACCCTATCACTAACAGGGGACACTATCAAGTTAACAGAGGACCCTATCACTAACAGGGGACACTATCAAGTTAACAGAGGACCCTATCACTAACAGGGGACACTATCAAGTTAACAGAGGACCCTATCACTAACAGGGGACACTATCAAGTTAACAGAGGACCCTATCACTAACAGGGGACACTATCAAGTTAACAGAGGACCCTATCACTAACAGGGGACACTATCAAGTTAACAGAGGACCCTATCACCAACAGGGGACACTATCAAGTTAACAGAGGACCCTATCACTAACAGGGGACACTATCAAGTTAACAGAGGACCCTATCACTAACAGGGGACACTATCAAGTTAACAGAGGACCCTATCACTAACAGGGGACACTATCAAGTTAACAGAGGACCCTATCACTAACAGGGGACACTATCAAGTTAACAGAGGACCCTATCACTAACAGGGGACACTATCAAGTTAACAGAGGACCCTATCACTAACAGGGGACACTATCAAGTTAACAGAGGACCCTATCACTAACAGGGGACACTATCAAGTTAACAGAGGACCCTATCACTAACAGGGGACACTATCAAGTTAACAGAGGACCCTATCACTAACAGGGGACACTATCAAGTTAACAGAGGACCCTATCACTAACAGGGGACACTATCAAGTTAACAGAGGACCCTATCACTAACAGGGGACACTATCAAGTTAACAGAGGACCCTATCACTAACAGGGGACACTATCAAGTTAACAGAGGACCCTATCACTAACAGGGGACACTATCAAGTTAACAGAGGACCCTATCACTAACAGGGGACACTATCAAGTTAACAGAGGACCCTATCACTAACAGGGGACACTATCACTAACAGGGGACACTATCAAGTTAACAGAGGACCCTATCACTAACAGGGGACACTATCAAGTTAACAGAGGACCCTATCACTAACAGGGGACACTATCAAGTTAACAGAGGACCCTATCACTAACAGGGGACACTATCAAGTTAACAGAGGACCCTATCACTAACAGGGGACACTATCAAGTTAACAGAGGACCCTATCACTAACAGGGACACTATCAAGTTAACAGAGGACCCTATCACTAACAGGGGACACTATCAAGTTAACAGAGGACCTATCACTAACAGGGGACACTATCAAGTTAACAGAGGACCCTATCACTAACAGGGGACACTATCAAGTTAACAGAGGACCCTATCACTAACAGGGGAACCTATCAAGTTAACAGAGGACCCTATCACTAACAGGGGACACTATCAAGTTAACAGAGGACCCTATCACTAACAGGGGACACTATCAAGTTAACAGAGGACCCTATCACTAACAGGGGACACTATCAAGTTAACAGAGGACCCTATCACTAACAGGGGACACTATCAAGTTAACAGAGGACCCTATCACTAACAGGGGACACTATCAAGTTAACAGAGGACCCTATCACTAACAGGGGACACTATCAAGTTAACAGAGGACCCTATCACTAACAGGGGACACTATCAAGTTAACAGAGGACCCTATCACTAACAGGGGACACTATCAAGTTAACAGAGGACCCTATCACTAACAGGGGACACTATCAAGTTAACAGAGGACCCTATCACTAACAGGGGACACTATCAAGTTAACAGAGGACCCTATCACTAACAGGGGACACTATCAAGTTAACAGAGGACCCTATCACTAACAGGGGACACTATCAAGTTAACAGAGGACCCTATCACTAACAGGGGACACTATCAAGTTAACAGAGGACCCTATCACTAACAGGGGACACTATCAAGTTAACAGAGGACCCTATCACTAACAGGGGACACTATCAAGTTAACAGAGGACCCTATCACTAACAGGGGACACTATCAAGTTAACAGAGGACCCTATCACTAACAGGGGACACTATCAAGTTAACAGAGGACCCTATCACTAACAGGGGACACTATCAAGTTAACAGAGGACCCTATCACTAACAGGGGACACTATCAAGTTAACAGAGGACCCTATCACTAACAGGGGACACTATCAAGTTAACAGAGGACCCTATCACTAACAGGGGACACTATCAAGTTAACAGAGGACCCTATCACTAACAGGGGACACTATCAAGTTAACAGAGGACCCTATCACTAACAGGGGACACTATCAAGTTAACAGAGGACCCTATCACTAACAGGGGACACTATCAAGTTAACAGAGGACCCTATCACTAACAGGGGACACTATCAAGTTAACAGAGGACCCTATCACTAACAGGGGACACTATCAAGTTAACAGAGGACCCTATCACTAACAGGGGACACTATCAAGTTAACAGAGGACCCTATCACTAACAGGGGACACTATCAAGTTAACAGAGGACCCTATCACTAACAGGGGACACTATCAAGTTAACAGAGACCCTATCACTAACAGGGGACACTATCAAGTTAACAGAGGACCCTATCACTAACAGGGGACACTATCAAGTTAACAGAGGACCCATCACAACTTACCATACCAGTTAACAGAGGACCCTATCACTAACAGGGGACACTATAAAGTTAACAGAGGACCCTATCACTAACAGGGGACACTATCATTGAAATGAACCCATCACAACTTACCATATATGGAAATGAACCAATCAAAACTTACCATATATGGAAATGAACCAATCAAAACTTACCATATATGGAAATGAACCAATCAAAACTTACCATATATGGAAATGAACCAATCAAAACTTACCATATTATATGGAAATGAACCAATCACAACTGACCATACATGGAAATGAACCAATCAAAACAAACCATGAACATATATGGAAATGAACAAATCAAACTTACCATATACCTGGGGAAATGTCATAATCAAAGGGTTAAATAGACTGAACAAACATACCATATATGATCTGGGGCGTAATCCTTCCCATTCTTAATTAATCATGCGTGTCTTTCAGCAGGAGAACACTAATCAGCCATGTGAACAGCAGAATGTCACACACGAACCTGAACTGGTAGTACCAGACGATGACGTCATTATCAGGGGTTAGAGTGGGGAGTTGTTGACGTAATATTGGGGCAGGGGCGTTGATGAGAACACTGCTTATGGGGGGTTAGGAGTGGGGCGTTGATGATTATCAGGTTATAGAATAAGTCTTAAGTCACCAGGACGTTGTAGCCTTCTGAGGGGGTTGATCCAAAACAGTGACTGTTGATGACTACCAGAGGGGCCAAACGCCAGCGCTAACTTAGATTGTACGTTACACTGTCAGGGTGTTCAAGAAATTGCTACATAGAACTCCAAACGTGAAAACTTATCGCTGCTAATGAAAAACTGAAAAGATAAACTGCCGCTATAAATTCTCCTCTCAAACATGCTCCAAATTCGTTACCAGAACCCCAAACCAGTTACAGAATATCAACTAAGATGATGAAGAAGCATTTTGCAATACTAAATGATGAAAAGTCCCATTTTGAATCAGATAAAAGTTATTCAAACAGCTGTTCGTTTCATGACATACCAGTCTACAGAATATCAACTAAGATGATGAAGAAGCATGTTGCAATACTATACTATTTCATTATTTCACATGCGCCAGTAAATCTTAAACACCTTATCATTGCACCTTATCTTTACAGCACCATATCTAAAACAACATCAGGAAGATGGCACCACACTCATGAAAATGAAATGTAAATCATACCTGAGAAATGATGCGGACCTGAAGAAATAATGAGGAAGAGTAGGACAGCAGTATATCACCTGGAAGGGGAAAACTGCGAAGGGGGAGTAGATGGAGTGACCTGAAGGAAGTTGGAGTTTTGCTGGGAAAACCTGAAATAAAGTACCAATGACCAATTATGCAGTGGATAATCCTTCGATGGCATGAAACTACCAAGAAGCAATTCGTTCCTCCAAAATTTCAAAAATATTCTCAATATTTTCAATCCTGAAAAATCTACAGATCCATGTCTTAAGGGTTAAAAACTCACATGAACTTTCTGAGGGGTGAGTCTCGTCTGGCACCGCAGAGGATATAGCTGACTACGGAGAGGAAGGGAAGGAGGAAGGGGGAGATCAAGGAGAGGAAAATATCTCCTGAAAATGGGGTGGTGTCAGGGTTGGGTGGTGTCAGGGTTGGGTGGTGTCACGGTGGAGTGGTGTCAGGAAGTAGTGGTGTCAGGGTGGAGTGTTGTCAAGATTGGGTGGTGTCAGGAAGGAGTGATGTCAAGATGGTGTGGTGTCAGGAAGGAGGGGTGTAAAGGTTGGGTGGTGTCAGGAGTGGTGTCAGCATGAAGTGGTGTCAGCGCAGAGTGGTGTCAGTTCCCTACATACCTGGCTGAGCTCTGCCCGTTTTTGAGCGTGTGATCCTCTGTTGGAGGAGTCTGTAAGTGGCTGGATGGGACACGAACTCATTCCTCCCGTAGTACAGAGCGTCATGGATTGGGGCTGACTGCCGGGAGGGGGCGTGGTCACGGCACATCACTGCACTTACCTGAGGATGTTTAGTAATGTTAAGAAGGGGCGTGGTCACGGCAATCACCGCACTCACCTAGGGATGTTTAGTCATGTTAAAAGGGGGCGTGGTCACGCCGTCACGGCACATCACCGCACTCACCTAGGGATGTTTAGTCATGTTAAAAGGGGGCGTGGTCACGGCACATCACTGCACTTACCTGGGGATGTTTAGTCATGTTAAAAGGGGGCGTGGTCTCGGGACATCACCGCGCTTACCTAGTGATGTTTGGTCATGTTTAAAGGGGCGTGGTCACGGCACATCACCGCGCTCACCTAGTGATGTTTAGTCATGTTAAAAGGGGCGTGGTCTCGAGACATCACCGCGCTCACCTAGGGATGTTTAGTCATTTTAAAAGGGGGCGTGGTCACGGCACATCACCGCGCTTACCTGGGATGTTTAGTCATGTTAAAAGGGGCGTGGTCACGGCACATCACCGCGCTCACCTAGTGATGTTTAGTCATGTTAAAAGGGGCGTGGTCACGGGACATCACTGCGCTCACCTAGGAAGAGGGTTATGTTGCCTAACACGCTTTGTGATTACTTAAAATTTAGCTTACCTCTTGTGGAGAGAGGCACTGGTCTATGAGGTGAACTGAGAATCTCTCACAGGCCGTACCAAGGCGTTCCCAGTGCGAGGCTAGGGAGGTTCTGACACACGCCAAGAGCCGGAATGCCCGACCTGAGAGGGTTGCTAAGTGAGAGAGGAGTTGCTAAGGAGAGAGGGGGTTGCTAGGGAGGGGGTTGCTTGGTGAGAGAGGGGGTTGCTAAGGAGGGGGTTGCTAAGGAAGGAGTTACTAAAGAGGGGGTTGCTGAGGAGGGGGTTGCTTAGGAGTGGGTTGCTAAGGAGGGGGTTGCTAAGGAGGGGTTGCTAAGGAGGGGGTTGCTAAGGAGGGGGTTGCTAAGGAGTCGGAATGCCTGGGGGGGGGGTGAAGAAACAGCCAATGGGAACAAGGCGTGATTATAGCCAATGAAAATCAAGCATTCCAACCATATGAGACTCTCAACCAATAAGGATGAAGTGCAATATTTATTATCCAATAAGAACAAAGAACCCTGTCTCTTACCCAATAGGAAAGCTGTTTCCAGGGGAGCAGGAGTGAGAATGAGGATCTGCTGGGATATCAGCCTCCACAGGGCTTGCACGTCAGGGTCCCGGGACTCCACGACATTTACTGTATTACCTGCGAGTAAAGGTGTCAAAACGGAGATCAGTCAACATGAAAATAGAAGGATTGTTACTAAGGACAAGGAGAACAAATAAAACAAGAAAAAGGATGCTTTCAGAAAAATTAACGAAGCAAATTTCGGTCGAAAGTCGAAGACGTCTCCAGATACTCCTACAGAGGATATCTATCATTCAGTTTCCTTCAATAATCCTCCTAATCATGTAATCCCCAGTTCCTCTCATCCACCCAATCTGAACCTTTTGAACCCTGATCTGAACCACATAATTTCTATCACTTGGGGCCTCTAACCCACATTATCTGACCCTTTTGAACCTTGATCTAAACCCCCTAATCTGACGCCCCTGAGCCCTCTAACCCATTAATCTGACATCCCTGTACCCACCTAATCTGACGCCCAGCATGCGAGCCAGTCTGACATCCGTGCACCCTGCTAGTCGCATGAGCGCCTCCCCGACATCAGCCCCCTGAGACACCAGGTACTCAGCCACATCCATCCTGTCAACTCGTAGGGCGCAGGAGAGCGGGCAGTCTGCTCGAGCACACATGGGGCGAGGGCGTTGCTATGAGGTTGCTAGGGAGGGGTTGCTAGGAGGGGATTGCTAGAGGGGTTCTAGGGACGGGGTTGCTAGGGAGGCGGTTGCTAGTTAGGAGGTTGCTGGGGAGAGAGAGGGTTGCTGGGGAGAGGGGGTTGCTTAGGGGGGGGGTTGCTAGGAAAGGTTGCTAGGGGAGGGGTTGCTAAGGAGGGGGTACTAGGAGGTTGCTAGGGAGGGGGTTGCTAGGGGGGTTTCTAGGGAGGGAGGGGGTTGCTTAGGAGGAGGCTGCCCCATACTCACATGTTATCAGAGATGCCATTAGGACTGTTAACGCTCGCCCCAGCCTCCACCAGAAGTCTGACACACTCCGGGTTACCGCCCAGGATGGCGGAAACAATGGGGGATATGATCACGTGGGGTTCCGGGATACGGACACTGTCCTGCGGGGAGGAGAGGGTAACGAGAATAAGAAACAAGAATTGCGCCTGCCGGCGTATTTCTTGAGCCCGTTTTCCCGTATGCAGGCGCTTAATTTCCTGTTCCCTGGGGCTTGGTACACAAACACGCCGTCATTTGATCTACGACCATTGTCCGTCTTATTTACTGACATGGTGCGTTGACTATAAACTTATATGACCTCCAAAATCAAGGTACAATCGCGTTTGTACACCGACGAGAATTGAGAGAAAGAGGTTTTCTTTAATAGAAATAAGAGTTATCTTAAATAATTTTCCGTGATAAAACGCTTCTTCTATCAACTTCAAGTGTCACATGAAGACATGATAGTCACAACTCACATCACAATACTAACATCATTGAATAAGTTTCATTAAATATTCCTTGTTATGCACGGGCGCTATATAGTACATTTCCTTCTACAAATTTGAATTAACGCGCGCAGATCTGAATATCACGTGGGCGATTTCGTTTCACGTGCCAAATGTTTGCGCGCGCGTTCCCGCCATTTCATAGAACTCTTTCAAGATTTGTTTAGTTGCGCGCTTTTGAGAGTTTCATAACTTTGATCAACATTTTCGTTACGCGTTACATTTCTTTTGTGTGGTGTTGCAGATTTCAAACCATTGTAATGTTCGATATTATTGTGCCCCGCCTTGATAATTTCAAGATTGAGATACACAGTATGATTACTGACCAAGATAAAAGATTCAGATATATCATTATTATCAATCACGAACCGAGACAAACTCGAAAATGTTTTACTTTTCTCAAGTCAATTCTTTAGATCATTCGTTACTGATTGCACAAATACTGCCCATTGTAAATTGGCCGAATTGCCCGCTACTTAAACATAGCCAAATGACTGTGTGATTGAAATCAAATCAATTATTTGATTGATTCCGTGAAAATTGATATTGTTTTGATTTGATGATTAAATAATTGTAGAATTTTTGAAAAAAGAATTTACCGAGCATTGAACTCAAATACCTACTAAGCAGCCCAGTTAGCTAGCTGTAGCCCACAATGCAAAGGATGCCACTACACCAAGCTACTCTGACGCGAGTGATATTATAAAGGAGCAGTTGGATGCATGAAAATGGAGCATACGACGACGACGACGACGACGACCAACTTTTGTCGCGCGCAGCACACCACCTATTTCAGATTTAACAGTACGCGTATAGGTAGTATACACACAACCCCAAAATACACGATCTCTGCTAACCTATTCTCAATGCCTTTTTGTAAAACAAAAACGCGATTGGGAACAGGAAAAAATACAAAAAGAGACACATCTTTTAGGAATGGTGGGAGAGGGGAGCCATCAAGTGAAATCATAACTATTAAGAATCGCTAAAAAAGGTTGGGCCCCAGGTGTGCATCGGCAGATTACCGAGTTACCAGTTTTTTAAGTTATATCTTGATTGTAATTTGTATGCTACCATAAATACAAATACGGTACTTTAAAAACAAAAGACCTCATATCAAGTCACCAAAAATATGCCACCACGAAAGAGCTACCACCACCCACACCACTCCACACTCCAAACCCCCCCAGCCCCCCTCCCCCTACTACTGTCCGAGCTAGTAACTTTGAGAGAGTTCCGCTTCATATCAGCCATGACCCCCAAATACGCTGCCCCCGTCCGCTTCAGACTGTCCGGGTTGACGGAGAGGAAGGAGTCGAGTGCGTTAGCGTCCCCCTCACCGCACAGCCGCATCAGGGTCGTGTAGTCCGGGGCGGACTCCTCTGGGACTGTAGGACGGTTAATTAATTCTAGAGATGGAAAAAGGTGAAAAATCACGATATCATCATAATTTTAAGAGTTGAAGAGACAGACAACCATAACTTTTTACTTTTATAGCAAACAAAAAATTTTGGGCCCTTGCCAGGGCCTTAATTACAGCAAACAAAAACCCACCGAATTGCTTGCTGTCCGCATCTCCATCGTAAAGCCCCCTGAAGGGCTTGTCAAAGGGAGGGTCGTAGCAGAGAGTGGTCATTGGACTCAGGAGCACTTCCTCATCCTCCAGCACGGGACTTCTCTGAAAAGGGGGGGGGGGAGGTAAAGAGGGGAGTTTTAGAAAGGGGGGGGGGGCAATCTGCACACATATATGCGTAAACAAACAAACAAATTACACGGTTTTGAATTTCTCTCAAAAAAGCCCACAAGAAAATACAACTCCAGCCTAACTGCTATCATCTCACTCACAAGGTGGTCTCTGAATCTCTCTAGCTCCGGCAGGTCAGGTATGTCATCCAGACTCGCACCCACCGCCACGGACCTGACTTGAGGCCACTGGTCTGCAGCAGCGGTACTTGCTGCACTTTCCCTGTGGGTAGGGTGGTTAGTTGGTGTAATGGTATGCAGTCTGGCTCGTGATCAAAAGATCCCGGGTTCGATTCCCGGCCGTTCCTACTGAGCTAAGGGTGGAAGAGTGGGATGTCATCATTTCACGCATGTGGCTATGTGGGCAGGATTGCTCGAAATGGAGTACTCGATAAGCTTAGATACTGACAATTGCGCGCACCACTCTAAACTACAGTAACTTACTGTTGTGTAGTGCGCGCAATTATTAGTATCTAAAGTAATTATCAGGCACTCCTTTCAGAGCGGTCTCCCCACATATCATCCAGAACTTAAAAACAGGTTTGGCGAGCATAATATTCAAAATTTCCACTTTAATTCATCTCTTTTTTTAATTCCTACTTCTTTCAGGGTTAGAATCAGGATTATTATACGGGGGTGGAAATAACTATGTCAAATATGATTATTACCCTCCTGTGGCTCAAACTCCAGTGTGATAATTATCGATATATCACTCCTTTATACTTTTATAGGACTACTGAACAGTGGCGGAATAATAGAGCAGAATATCTTCGAATAAATTGTTGATTTTATGAAGGAGCACTCAAAATCTATAAAAACGTTGAATTCAGACGAGGGTCGTCAGACCCGAGTGGGAGGGGGTACTGTTTTGTCGGGTAATAATACAATTAACAAACTCATGGATCGTGTTATATCGAAAATTGTCAAACTCGGCTGACGCCTCGTGTGATAATTTTCGATATAACACTCCCATTCGTTTGTTAATCGTACATTATTAAACCTGACTCGAAAGTAAACCTTCGCAACTTCAGCCCGACTTCCTTTTCTCTGGTTGGGTGTTTGATCGGTGATATGCCGTTTACAAACACTTCTCTAAACATGCGATTCTAATACCACAGCAAGTTTGACAGGTCATTGACAAGAGGTGAAGGAGGATGACATAACACTAGGCAGAAATAGGTTTCAATGGAAATTGGACATAAAAATCTAACTCTCCACTCTAACCGCTGATAATGACGTCGATCCAAACCGTCTAGTACGGACGAACAGTACGGTTGCTCACGATTTCAAAGGCAGGAGCGTTATAACAAACAACAAATCAGCTTGTGAATAATATAAATAATAAATACATACACACAAATACACAAATACAAACACACACGCACACCGACAGTCATTACTTATCGTTGATATAAAGCATGTAAACATATACAATACACAGCAAACGATACAAAGCACTGGTTATTAATGGTAATTAGTAAAGCAAACGATCGTTATAAGGGCTCCGAAGGAATTCATTGCATAATATACGCTAATCTCACGAGGCGAAGCCGAGTGCCAATTAATGTACTAATCACTCGAGGCGAAGTCAAGTGTTGATTTTTGATTACGCGAGAGTCAGCCAAGTGCAATAAGTTCAACAGTATCAGTGACGTTAGATTAGCGTATTTTACCACGACCAGCTGTTATACTCCTAAAATAATTGCACGGTAGTAATCTGCACGGGGGTGGTAAAATATTAACGAAAAGAGTGAGTCAAACGATTGGTGCGAAACACTTGTTAAACTCTCTGAAGAAAGGAAGCAAGGAAGAAAGAAAGCAAGGAGCAGAATTCCTGAGTATTTACAGCAACACACACAAAAAGGTCATTATAACACCAGATGAAACTCTGTGCTTGTCACCCTTAAATCACCCCCAAAACATGTAAATATTACCCTTTATCAAAGCACATCATTTAGAGGAAATTATGGTATTTAACAGAAGCTAATGAAGGAAGAGGTCACACACAAATATTAAACACTAAGGGGAGCCCAGTGAGAGAGATGGAGAGAGAAATCTACACGAGCGTCTAGTGAAGTAGTGACATATGATGTACTGCGCAAGCAATCTGTGATTAGTTTTCTCGCATGTAGTACAACAGAAAGAGGCATATAAACTGGTGTTGGTGTCATTATTATGATGTGATGTGGTGGCATTGATGGCATGGCACTGTCTATGCCTTTAATGACACCATCATCTAACTGCCACCATCTCATAAGAGTGTGTGTATAATGTGTGTGTATAGTGTATACATTGTATAGTCACATAGGACGTGTGGTGGTCTAAGTACAAGTTGTGTATAAGATGTATTGTTTGAGGTGTAGGTGTGCTGTTTAGAAAGGTTCACATGTTGTCATAACAACCTCATAGCAACATCCCCATAGCAACGTCCCCATAGCAACTGGTGAAATAGGTACCCACCGCCTCATATCAACATCAACGTATCTAAATTCTACTATCTACATTCATTATTCATATCTAGTTTGAATGATGCATTAGGTATATGTCTAGATAAGAATAGAAATTTGAATTTACAATATATAACGCAACATCATTGATTTATCACACTGGTAAAAGCTTAAAAGAGTAAAATAGCCATGAACAAAATAAAGCGCCGTCTAGTCATCTTATTTTGTTTTGAAGTTCATTCTGCTACTCCGCTTCCCATTTACACCCGAACCTCTGTTGCCCTCCTCCGCTAACCTCTCTTGTTACCCACCCCCGGCCCCCAACCTCTGTTACCCCCCTCGGCCTCTGTCACCCTCCACAACATGCTAAACGGGGTTCTAGATCCGCAGCCTCAGAAGTGAAGGCACTCTGTGAGACTTGTGACAACGAAACACAAGATAAATACAAAAGGCGACCGTGTGACGTCATAAATTCACCATTCTAAGCTATGATAATGACGTCATCAATTCACCATTCTATGCTATGATAATGACGTCATCAATTCACCATTCTATGCTATGATAATGACTTCACTCTCAACTCCCTATACTTTTCACTAGCTGTTATGATCGCTGAGAGCGACCTTCAAAAGAGCTACGATTAAAATGTAGTAAAAGGAGCACAAGCAACTTGCTCTCTCTCAAATAATAAATAAACAACTGAGGCTGGACGGCACAGGGTAACACACAAAGAATAGCATGTAAAAGACAAATCCGTGAAATATTACCGTTGTAATGAATAATATGTATATTAAATGAATAAAGTTTAAATTCATTATTAGAGTTACAAAGCAGATTTATTAACACGAGTGAAGTATAAGAGAGGTGTTTAGATATGACGTGTCAAGGGAGGGTGTCACTTGGTGGCGAGAAAATCAAGTAAAAAGCATTCCATTTGCCTGGGGTCACCAGTAAGTAAAGTTTTTAATGTTATAAAGCGAATTAATTCGCACGGTCTGGAAGTAAAAAGCATGCCATTTGCCTGGATTTACCAATATAGCGAGAGAGAGGTGTACTATATTACGTGGAACGACGAATGAAGACGCATAAAAAGTCTTTGGGGTTCACGATTACACCAAGTAAAACGCAATTATCCCTTATTTGGAGGGAAACGGAGTTAGCAATCATACCTTACTTGGTAAAGGTACTTTGTGATCGGCTGTGCTTTCTGATGTGGCACTATATGTAATGCAGTGGCAGACGAATTGTCCTACGAGAAAATATACAAGTCCCTCATTAACATTTAATGTTGATGGGGGACTTGAATAATCTGGGGTCGAAAAGGAAGATACGGGGATTTTTCCGCGAAATTCCAAGATTTCGTTCCAGAGCCTCAAACACAAAAGAAAACACGGAGAACACAATGTCAAAAGACTCTTTGACAGTGAACTGCTAGTATTCTACATCCTACAACAAAATATCATGTTAAATGCGGCAAGAATCAAATCATGACAAATGTGAAATGAATATTCGCAAAGAAAAGTGAGCGGTTAGGTGGTGTCTGAACGAAGTAGTTATTGGTGTCAGAGTGAATTGGTGTCAGCGTGAAGTGGTGTCAGCGTAAAGTGCTGTCAGCGTGAAGTGGTGTCAGAGTGAAGTGGTGTCAGAGTGAAATGGGGTGTCAGCGTGAAGTAGTGTCAAAGTGAAGTGGTGTCGGAGGTTTTACAAGGTTTACAAGGTTTACAAGGTTTAATATAAAATATCAACCAACTAACGTTGGTTGTTATATTGTACAATAACAATAACAACAAACATCATCCTTTATTTCTTTCCTGTCTCATATATTTTCATATTTGATAATATCCTGATATCAAAAATTAAAATCTCACAATATTTTCATTGTTCATATCGGTTATGATAAACAAAGTCACACAAATTGTCAATAGCTGTTTGAAATCCATTTCATCATTTCACAGTTATCTCTTCCTAGCAATTTGAACCATAAACGCATTGTCTGAGAATATTTAAGAAAGTAAGAATATTCGTCAACCATTTCGTTAACCTATTATTTGAAAGTCGATTCGGTTGAGTGAAACGCACACAAAAGTTAACTGTATCATCACACTTTTCATATGAGCAGTTTAATCCCACGTTAGTTGAATAAAATAGTGATTTCTCACGTTAGGTGATTTCTCACGTTTCTTTCGACGTTAGATAATGGGTGTGACTTCTCGGCACAATACTATATAATCATCTGTATTAGCATTAATCCTCGTACACAGGGTTGTAGGGTGATAATCTATCGTAGGGCACTACTGTGCTGAGGTGTGACTGAGTCTTGGGGCATAGGCTGTGAATAGGTGAGGCCCAGTATGCAGGATATTTCCAACCCTGTAGATTTGGCAGTGAAATCAAACCGATGTGAATGTGTAAGAGTAAGGTATGAGAATTGTTAATCAGTGCATAAGTGACGGAATGTGGCACACCATTTTTACCTTCATTTTAGTTTTGTGATATGCCATTCGCTATATAAATAGTGAGTGTGTTTGCTCGGTTCTCTTTTTCTTTTAACTCGTTGATATATTTGCGTCTGGTTTCTATGATATGGCATAAAAACGTGCACATACAGTTGATTATGTATTCGCGTCTCTGATTTTGTAAGATATCCCCGGTTTGAGTGACTGTGTGATGTTCGTTAAATGTGCTGTGGTTGTCCGGGTTTGTCAAGACATGATATGGTGATAGAAGAGTGTGAAAGTGAGTTTTAAGTTGAGGTTGATTAATGGGCACGTGAAATTGAGATCCCGGGGCTTTATTCAGTCTCGTGATAAGCTTATTGCGCAGGCTACCATAAAGGTCACAGTCATTGATTGCGTGAGCCTCATCTTCTACCACGTTTACACCCATTGATGTGTTACACCATGAACAAATACGCGCTTCTCTCGGTACGTTATTGTATCTTCCACGTTCTATTTCCAGATCATGAGAACTAATTCTGAGTTTGGTTGTGTTATATCTTCGTGAAAAACCCTTTGATATATCTAAATATGGTTCTCTCGCGAATTTTTTCTTGCATGCATGATAGAATGATAATTTGGACGATTCTGATTTTTCATATTCCCAGCAATTAGTGAAGTGTTCAGTAAGTGACTTTACTATAGTCTGTACACGGAATTTGCGACTTGGTAGCGGTTGAATTCTTGATTGGCCATTTGGCGCAATTTTTGGTTTGAAATTTGGATTTTTTAACACACGCGACGCTGTTACGTGATCTTGGTGATAAATTTCATCAATTTTTAAAAGGGGTTCAATGTTTTTGTACCAAGGGAGATTTAATGCTTTTTGTTCACACAGTGCAGCTTTGATAAATGTGCTCTCAGGTAGATTGGATATTCGTTTGAAATAATTAAGTGTAAGACGAATTGCTTGATAAATCAGAGGGTATCTTCCACTCTCACCCCAGACACCCACATTAGACGCTTTGCGGTGCACACCTAGTGCCCACTTGAGGAATGAAAGATGAACTTTTTCGGACGGCATACGGTTGATTTTGGAAATGAAATTCCTTACATTGAATGGGCTGTGTTCGACATGCTTGATCATACCTTTGTTAATGGTGCTGGTTGGCGTCCAGATTGGAGCACCGTAGAGTGCTATAGGTTTTATGAGTGAGTCAAATAGGGTGTTGAGTGCTCTGAATGATAATTTTGAGCGGATCACAGTGCGTTTCAGACCAAAGAATGCTCTCATGGCTTTGGTTTTAAGAATTGATTGAGCTGTTGATAGTTCCCCAGTATTGCGAAGCATAATTCCTAGGTAGCAGTAATTGTCGACAATTTCCAAGTTAGTGCCGCCAAGTTTAAATTCTAGATTTTGATCTGATATACCATTCTTTTCAAAAATCATGACTTTTGTTTTAGTTTCATTGGTGTCAAAGTGAAGTGGTGTCACAGTGAAGAGGTGTCAGAGTGAAGTGGTGTCAGAGTGAAATGGTGTCAGAGATTTACAACTGAGGAGTGGTGTCAAAGTGAAGTCGTGTCAGAGTGAAGTCGTGTCAGAGTGAAGTCGTGTCAGAGTGAAGTGGTGTCCGAGTGAATGGTGTCAGAGTAAAGTGGTGTCAGCGTGAACTTGAAGTGGTGTCAGAGTGATGCAACAGAGAAGTGGTGTCAGGGTGAACATGAAGTGGTGTCAGCGTAAAGTGGTGTCTGGGCGAAGTGATGTCAGCTTGAAGTGGTGTCAGGGTGAAGTGGTGTCAAATTGATGCAACAGAGAAGTGGTGTCAGGGTGTAATGGTTAGTAACTCTTCAGATATCTAACATGAAAACTATAACTCGTCACACCACCAGGAACTAAACAGGAATTATAAAAGTATATTCCAAAGAAGCACTTTGGGCAAAATACATCAGAATATTTTTGCAATCATGAGATAATAACTGAACAAGGAATAATGAATATACAGTAGAGCAGTAGTATGAAAAGTAGGAGAAAAGTTTAACCTGATTTACAACACATTTACAACGGGGTATGTGGGAATAAGCCTAACTTCATGATCCTTCATTTGAACCCTGCGCTAAAAAAGGCGGTTCAACGTCATCAATTCACTACATTGGGCTTTGATAATGACGTCATTTCTTCAGTGCGCACACTAAACTCAGCTCAACAATCTCTTATTCTTATACACGCTGCACACAACAAATGTGCGGTCTGATGCAATCATTTTGTCATTCTAATCCACAACTATGACATCATTCTCAACCATCTATTATTAAACACCTTCCTGTGTCCCTATTCCTGTATAAATATACTCTGTCAATGGGTCGGTGTTTGATTAGATTTAGACGATCGATTTAAACGAATTAGAATTTGTTAGAATTAGAATTAGAACTCGTACAACAAGGTAGAATTAGAATATTAGCTCACTAAACATCAAGATTATTTCAGATGGAAAATAAAATATATACAAAAAAGAGAAAGATATGGTAGATAAGAAGATAAGAAGAACTCTTGGAGTTGGACTACACGCCCCCTCATTCCTCAAGAGGCACAGCCCCTAGGGCCGTAATAGGGGCCAGAATTCTCACGAGACCCTTGATCCAGTTATGCTGCATGAAACGAAAAATCAAAGCGTCGATTTGGGAACAAGCGAGATCGATGTACAAGGACAAACATATCATAAATCAATCACTGTCACTCTGAAAAAGAGTAAACTCGATCACAATATAATGTTCCATTTGCAGACTGATTGAAAGAGACAGAAGGTGTCCGTAATGAATAAACCTGATCCGTTCTTTGTAAAAGTAACAGTCTGTGTAAACCCCGTACACGGAAAAGTATGCGGTGTGACGCCATCAATTCACCAGTCTACATCAAAGTGACAATGACGTCATCAACAGCAGCGAATCAGTTTATAATATGATCCGTGTGTAAAGACTGGTGGGAAATGCAATCACATCTTGTGATAAACCATAGTCCATCTCTTATTACAATCCAATCAGATGCTGTTATTAGTTGTTATTAGTAGTTATTATAGTACCATGATGATTGCTGTAATTGTACAAAGAGGTGACTTTATGGGTAAATTAAATGATCATGCCGCTGTCATTATAGTGTCATACACATGAACTCTGAATGTAATTACAAAAAAACATTCAGCCAACCATTCACACCATTCAATAAATTCAACGAAACATAAGGAATTCAACAAAATAATATAGTGAATTTAAAAACCTGGATTCTTTCCAAAAAAAGAATGCCCAAAACGCGAAAGAAAAAAAATGATTCTCTGGTTAAATGAAGGAAAGCGAAGAATGGAAAATCCAAGAAAATCCAAGAAAACCGAAGAAGCATCAGAGTTCAGAGCAAACCAAGCAGCAACGAAAGAGAACACCAGCGTACACGTCATGTTTATGAACCGTGAAAGAGAAGAAGTCGTTTTAAACTTATTGAGGGAAAGGAAGGGTGAGCAGTCACTCTTTTACGTTAAATTTTAAAATATTGTTGTATTAAGTAACTGAACACAGGAAATTATGTATCACTGACAGAGCAAAAATCGCTGTATAAATGACCAAATATGGTCAGGCCGTATGATAAACCTACGACCATAGAAAATGAACAATTTTAGACGGTGTAAGAACAACACTTCTTCATACAATCAAATTGAGAACTGAAGATGATGTCGATCATTGAAAATATTTTTGATTAATAACCCCTTGTTTCACTAATAAACGAGTTCGCAAATAAGAAGAATATCAGAAATTACTAAGATGAATTGGTGTAAGAAGAGTACTCTAAAAAGTGTGTAGACTCAAGGAAACAGCTCGGCGGCTGCAAGTTTTAACATGCACTGAGTGTTTGGAAACTTGATATAGAAGAAATGTGCATGAATTTCATGTACTTCATATTAACAACACGGAATTTAAAGGAGTTGAATCACCATGGTAACGCATGAAGGGAGACATTTACTTGTGTTGATTCATAATATTATGAAGATGATAATATGCATGTTCGTCATTACTCATGCATTTCATTTTGCAAATTTCTGAAGAAGATTGTTTCAAATTACGCAAAAGGCCGTGGTCATATCTCAAATATAATACACTTACATATTAACGAAGTTTTAATAGGATATCAAAAGTATTTCTAAAATTAACTTCTCAAAAAGCTGAAGCAGCACCGCAGTCTCATAAAGCGACACGAACTGAGTGCTTGTTGCTTTACTTCTTCACGTTGCTTTACTCACGGTATAAGCAGTACCTATCATGAGTGCTTGTGCTTGAGGGGATTAATTAACTACTTTTTAGAAGAGGCTTTTTGAAAAGTCTTATTAAAGTAACATCGAAAATGTTACTTTTTAGAAGTAAAATTGCGAAGAGAAGTCCTTATAAAGCCGCATCTTACATCACAAAGAACTGCACTTATAGCAACAGATTGAAGTTTCAAGTTTAATAAAAGAGTAGGTAGGTATGCGTGTTGAATTAATGGAACTCGATTCAAAGTACCCTAAGTATATAATTGGCTGAATAAAATTCCAAAGTTTGTTTATCTACTTCCCCCTGAAGGCGGACAGGACATACTACGACAGTACGGCACACAGGAAAAATTGCAGGACAAACTGCAGCAGACAGAAAAATTGCGGTAGGCAGATAAAACTGCGACCGTGGACAGGGAAAACTGCGACGGACATCGCAATTTGCAAAAAGGGTCCCAATGTCGGAAGAAAGGAACAGGTACAAGTAAAAGGAATAAATAGCAACGCTGTTAATTCTACATGGGGCCGGGTACCTAAATGTTTAAGCTCAAAGGACTAACTGCGCTAGTTTTAAGGGTATCAAATTACTGTAAATGCTTTGAGTCCCAAATGAGAGAGTAAATAGGCATTCTATATTGCTCCGATCTTTACCAATTCGAGTGTAGCTATTAGCAAAACAGAGCCCGAAACATTATGTAAATTGATTGTGGATTTGTTGCGCATCTTAATTTCTAGACACCGATTATTCATCATCAATTTGTTTTAAAGTTTTAAGTCCATGTTACTTAAACTCTAAGTTACCCAATGCGCGAGAAAAAGGAGGGTAGGATAACGTCATTATCATAGCTCAATGTAGTGAGTTGATGACGTTGAACCGTCTATTTCTCGTAAGCGGCGTTTAATGAGCCGCAGATGACTCTATCAACTCAGCCTGTTGAATAATGATACTGACATAACATCCACCAGTCGTTTGTTTTATTCTCATGATTTAGATCAAGGTGTTTATATAGGCTGCCAATAAAATGTTCACAAGTTCACAGATATTGGAATTATTTTACTCTGAAACTCTGTAACTCTACGGCTTGCATAAGTTGAGTATGATCACGCAAGGATTACCTTTTTGATCGGACTAAATAATACCTTTATTTGACACTTTCTTAAATTGGCTAATATATGAAGTGGAGGTAGTATTAAAGTGAAGGAAATATTTCCTGGGGAGGTACGGTATTCTTTCGACAGTAGCCCTGGCAACAGGGACTTTCCCATCCACAGTAGCCCTGGCAACAGGGACTTTCCAGCGGGAGATCCCGTGCTGGGGACTCTGTTTGGATCTCTCGTAGATCCATCCCCAGTTTAGTAGTAGAAGGAAATATATTAAATTGAAGGTAATATTAAAGGGTTAATAGACACTCACCTAGACACTGATCCTGACTCGTAGCCGTTATCACTGATTATATTCCTCTCCTTGGCTGCTGCACTGATAACATGATAATTGCAACATAGCAGCGAGAATGGAAGATTTAAGATTAATGATTTCAGTTTAAGAAATGATATTGCATCTGGCGGGCGGGGGGGGGGAGTCCGCCGGCCAACGGCCAACCGTCTTAAAAATTTGCTGTTTCGGCCAATTGGCCGTTGGCCGTTTTCTTCCTTTTTTATCCCTGGTTTCGGCCAGAAGCATTATAGTCGAAAGTAGTGAGAGAAAAAGTTGTTATAATTTCTATAACTGACATTTTCCGTGTGCAGCAGGAGGGGGAGTTGGTGGTTTCTGCAACATTCGATTGGGATGGACAAAGAATCCATTGGGAAGGAGCTGCAGGAAAGGATGAAAAGACTAAGGAGGAGACTGGGTAGAAGACTCAGAACGAAGTTGAGGAGCAGTGGATGATTAACAGGAAGATGAGGAGGAGGCCAAGGTTTTATTAAGCCGAAAAACGCGATTTTAACCCCCATAACAGACAGAAAATGGCTGATTTCGGGATTCTGAAGTATGGTATGTCTTTCTTAGGTCCTCCATGGAAAATGGCTGATTTCACTGTCTGAGGGTATTAGGTCTTTTTAGGTCCTCCATGGATGGGGTGAAATATTAAATTGAAGGCCAAAGTATACTCGATTTCCGGATCTTAGGTTGCCACAGAAATGAAGAACGTCCTGGATCACTGTTTTGACCCAGAGGTACAAATAGGGTTTTTGGATTTTACAGGAAAACAAAGGAAAACTGATTGAATATCATTGGTTCAGTGGTTTCAGGCGCATAATTTATGAATTAAAAGCTTTTTCGATTTCGGATCTTGGGTGCCTCAGAAATGAAAGAACGTCCTGGATCACTGTTTGAGAGGTAGAAATAGGGTTTTTTTGGATTTTACAGGAAAACAAAGGAAAACTGGCGAATATCATTGGTTCAGTGGTTTCAGGCGCATAATTTATGACCAGATACACTTCTATTTGACCACCCATGAGACATCTACGCCCAATAAGGGGCGAAAATAGGCAGTTTTTTAACGCGATTTTAACCCCCCATAACAGACAGAAAATGGCTGATTTCGGGATTCTGAAGTATGGTATGTCTTTCTTAGGTCGTCCATGGATGGCGTGCAAATTTTCAGCTCAATCGGCCAAAGCTTTTCGATTTCGGATCTAGGGTGCCTCAGAAATAAAGACGTGCATGGATCACTGTTTTGAGAGGTAAAAATAGGGTTTTTTGGATTTTACAGGAAATCAAAGGAAAACTGGCGAATATAATTGGTTCAGTGGTTTCACGCGCATAATTTATGACAAGATAAACTTCTATTCGACCACCCATGAGACATCTACGCCCAATAAGGGGCGAAAAAAGGCAGTTTTTAAGCCGAAAAACGTGATTTTAACCCCCCATAACAGACACTAGAAAATGGCCGATTTCAGGATTCTGAAGTATGGCATGTCTTTCTTAGGTCCTCCATGGATGGCGTGCAAATTTTCAGCTCAATCGGCCAAAGCTTTTCGATTTCGGATCTTGGGTGCCTCAGAAAAGAAGACGTGCATGGATCACTGTTTTGAGAGGTAAAAATAGGGTTTTTTGGATTTTACAGGAAAACAAAGGAAAACTGGCGAATATCATTGGCTCAGTGGTTTCAAGCGCATAATTTATGACCAGATACACTTCTATTTGACCACCCATGAGACATCTACGCCCAATAAGGGGCGAAAAAGGCAGTTTTAAGCCGAAAAACGCGATTTAACCCCCATAACAGACAGAAAATGGCTGATTTCGGGATTCTGAAGTATGGTATGTCTTTCTTAGGTCGTCCATGGATGGCGTGTGCAAATTTTCAGCTCAATCGGCCAAAGCTTTTCGATTTCGGATCTTGGGTGCCTCAGAAATGAAGAAGTGCATGAATCACTGTTTTGAGAGGTAAAAAGGGTTTTTGAATTTTACAGAAAACAAAGGAAAACTGGCGAATATCATTGGTTCAGTGGTTTCAGGCGCATAATTTATGACCAGATACACTTCTATTTGACCACCATGAGACATCTACGCCCAATAAAGGGGCGAAAAAGGCAGTTTTTAAGCCGAAAAACGCGATTTTAACCCCCATAACAGACAGAAAATGGCTGATTTCGGGATTCTCAAGTATGGTATGTCTTTCTTAGGTCGTCCATGGATGGCGTGCAAATTTTCAGCTCAATCGGCCAAAGCTTTTCGATTTCGGATCTTGGGTGCCTCAGAAATAAAGACGTGCATGGATCACTGTTTTGAGAGGTACAAATAGGGTTTTTTGGATTTTACAGGAAAACAAAGGAAAACTGTCGAATATCATTGGTTCAGTGGTTTCAGGCGCATAATTTATGACCAGATACACTTCTATTTGACCACCCATGAGACATCTACGCCCAATAAGGGGCGAAAAAAGGCAGTTTTTAAGCCGAAAAACGCGATTTTAACCCCCCATAACAGACAGAAAATGGCTGATTTCGGGATTCTGAAGTATGGTATGTCTTTCTAAGGTCCTCCATGGATGGCCTGCAAATTTTCAGCTCAATCAGCCAAAGCTTTTCGATTTCGGATCTTGGGTGCCTCAGAAATAAAGACGTGCATGGATCACTGTTTTGAGAGGTAAAAATAGGGTTTTTTGGATTTTACAGGAAACAAAGGAAAACTGGCGAATATCATTGGTTCAGTGGTTTCAGGCGCATAATTTATGACCAGATACACTTCTATTTGACCACCCAGGAGACATCTACGCCCAATAAGGGGCGAAAAAAGGCAGTTTTTAAGCCGAAAAACGCGATTTTAACCCCCCCATAACAGACAGAAAATGGCTGATTTCGGGATCTCAAGTATGGTATGTCTTTCTTAGGTCGTCCCATGGATGGTGTGCAAATTTTCAGCTCAATCGGCCAAAAGCTTTTCGATTTCGGATCTTGGGTGCCTCAGAAATAAAGACGTGCATGGATCACTGTTTTGAGAGGTACAAATAGGGTTTTTTGGATTTTACAGGAAAACAAAGGAAAACTGGCGAATATCATTGGTTCAGTGGTTTCAGGCGCATAATTTATGACCAGATACACTTCTATTTGACCACCCATGAGACATCTACTTCAATAAGGGGCGAAAAAGGCATTTTTAAGCCGAAAAACGCGATTTTAACCCCCATAACAGACAGAAAATGGCTGATTTCAGGATTCTGAAGGCATGGTATGTCTTTCTTAGGTCCTCCATGGATGGCGTGCAAATTTTCAGCTCAATCGGCCAAAGCTTTTCGATTTTGGATCTTGGGTGCCTCAGAAATGAAGACCGGCATGGATCACTGTTTTGAGAGGTTAAATAGGGTTTTTTGGATTTGGGAAAAAAAGGAAAACTGGCGAATATCATTGGTTCAGTGGTTTCAGGCGCATAATTTATGACCATATAAACTTCTATTTGACCACCCATAAGACATCTACGGCCTACGCCCAATTAGGGGCGAAAAAGGCAGTTTTTAAGGCGAGACAGGGCCGAGGATGTAATATAAGTTATTGAAAGGTGGTGGAAAGACCCCAGTAGTGGCAGCAGGAGTGGATTTTACTAGTTGCAGGGCCTTCTAGGAAGCCTCCTTTGGTTCCAATAGTCCGATGTCAGGGCGAGTGATTCCTTACAGGACTCTGTGCCGCTGTCTTAATTGGCAAGCCCTTTTATCAGAATTAAGGAGCCCTCATGTGAGGATATTTTCCTTTCAAGCACTCCAGTACTTTTCCGGCCATTGGAACATATTCAATACCACTTGGTGAACCTATTGAGATGTTAACAGTAGGATGATCCTGGTCTATGGTTGCTTAAAGTACCAGACTGTACGAAAATGAGTTAAAATATCTTATATATCACATTTTTTTGTGATTTCGATATTAATGTCTTCAAATGTACTCAGATGTGTTCTTAGAACTATTGTAAGCAACTTTCTCTTTGGGAGTTTTTTGATTGGACCCCCCCCCCCTAAGGGCGGTAAATATCAAAAATAAAAAACGGCCAACCGTCTAAAAAATTTCAAATTGCGGCCAATTGGCCGATGGCCGTTGGCCGGTGGACCCCCCCCCCAAACGAAAAAAATTAACCCAGAATATTAAGATTTACCCAAAATATCTGGCAATTCTTGACAATCCTACGAGGCTTTTCGAATTGCAGATTTTTTGCGCGGCGTAAGTTTGCGCGGGGTACAGACATGTTATTTTTATGTTTTTACGCCGCGCAAACTTAAGCCGTTCACGAAAAAGTCGCGTAAACTGCAGTTTGAACTGCCCCCGCAAAAATATTTTACAAAATGTTACCTGAACTTATCGAGTATCTGAGGAGAAGGTATGGAAGATATCTGATCGGAACTGTACTGATAGGATAGCATTCTACCTTGACATCATAGCATATACCAGCACTTTATATTTTACATGCCTGACAGTGAACATTAGAATATTGGTAAATATAATTTGGTACTGAATTTGGTATACCATTTGATTCTTATCGGAGCATTGTTTTTTTTGAGATGAATAGGCAACTCGGTCGAAGTAAGCTCAGCGTTTTAACAATCATTGAAATAATTGGAAATGAGGAATGAGAAAATGCTCGTAAATCATTTATAGAAAATATAACCTGACATTCGGGAAATAATAAGTAGTATTAGCCAATTTTGAGGATACTTGGAGGCGTGCAATAATAAGTAATATTGCACTCCTCACATTGGCTAATACACTAAGAGCATGGCAAATGGTCATGACGCTAATAAAATTATTGCACTCGGCTTCGCCTCGTGCAATAATTTGGTATTGTCGCACTCGGCCTGCTCCTCGTGCGACAATACAAATTATTGCACTCTGCTGCGCCTCGTGCAATAATTTCTATTAGCGCATTCCCAGCCATGCTCTAAGCGTATAGTACCTACTCCGTGAAATAACTACAGAGCATTAATAAAACCGATTACCAGAACATGATTCTCCAAAAAACAAAGAGAGAGGGAGGGAAGCCAATGACAAAACCGGAATATAAACACTGCAAGCAAAACATAATAAAACCTACAATACACAAGCGCAATAATGAGGGAATAAGTACACAAAAACTATACACACTTATATTAAACAAAGCCTGCTGCAAATAATAGGCTGTGTGATGTCATTAAAACACCACTTAAACCCATGATATTGACGTCACTTTTTTTCAAATAATTGAAAAGTCAGCTATTATTATCCTGTCGTTGATCCAGAGCTCTCTAATAAAGAAGAAAACACACAGAGATAGGACCCAGTGCTCAACTGTAGAGGTAGGGGTAGCAGGGTGACGTCATAATCATGGTTTGAAGAGATGTCATGGGTCAAAGCGGGCAATTGATACTAAACCGCTTCAAATTCTTATAAAACTAAAAGATTTAACAAGACGTATGATTGTACAGAAAAAATATGCATATAATGCAACGTAATACAAAGAAAAACAAAAGACTGAATTCAATGTGCACAGTATGACACAATGAAATGTGTACAGTATGACACAATGAAATGCGGGCCCGCGCTCCAGTTCAAAGTTCAAACTCTTGTATAGCTGCTCTATAAGAGTACAATACGTGGATTCCATGAGATTTAGTGAAGCAATAAAATATTGATAGATATTTAGATTTTAGGTAGAATACCAGAGCAAGGTAGCAGTCCTCTGGCCGCTACTTAACTATTTAATAACAGGGAGTCTTGAAGAGTAAAAACAGTAAAGGTACAAATAAAAGAATCAGGGCGCTGGCAAGCGCCCGCAGCGCAAGAAAAAGAAAAAGAACGAGGGCATCTGCCCGAAGGGCAGATGCCCTCGGCCCGAAAGGCCGAGGAGCATATCCAGGCCGAAGGGCCAGGATAACTAGTCAGACTCAAAGATGAGCCGTGGCTATATGTCTTTTAATAATAGAATAGGTAGCAACAATCCCATCTTTCAATACTTGAAATGCCAGCGCCCACTATATAAAAATACAGCGATTTCAAAAAGTCCGTTTTTCAAGTGGCAATTTAGACCTCTGTTAACATAAGTTAGTCATGAAAATTTGCACAGATGTAGTCTGTTACATGATTAATAAACCCTGAAAATTTCATGGAAATCGACCGCACCGTTTTCGAAGGAAAAATTATCAAAAAATGCCTTAAATCACGAAAATTAGTGTTATCGTCGTCTCTCTCTCGAAACCACCACAGTTTTTATAAATCACTTTACGAGAAAACCAAAACAGATATCGTCGTCAGTCCAACGGTATCAGAAACTTTGGCATAGGGCACGTGTCGTAGGCTATATGTGAATTTTAATATCAAAACGCTTAATTGGATAATTGGCCAATTAAACCAATTATCGCTTATATCTCGTCTCAGGAATATGGTATTGACTTCATTCTAACGTCATCGTAAACTTTGGCATAGATTGCGTGAAGTGAGCTATGTAAAAATTTTCATTGCAAATCGCTTAATTGGATAATTGGCCAATTAAACCAATTATCGCTTATATCTCGTCTCAGGAATATGGTATCAACTTCTTTCTAACGCCATCGTAAACTTTGGCATGGATCGCGTGAAGTGAGCTATGTAAAAATTTTCATTGCAAATCGCCTAATTGGATAATTGGCCAATTAAACCAATTATCGCTTATATCTCGTTTCAGGAATATGGTATCGACTTTATTCTAACGCCATCGCAAACTTTGGCATGGATTGCGTGAAGTGAGCTTTGTAAAAATTTTCATTGCAATTCGCTTAATTGGATAATTGGCTAATTAAACCAATTATCGCTTATATCTCGACTCAGGAATATGGTATCGACTTCATTCCAACGCCATCGTAAACTTTGGCATGGATCGCGTGAAGTGAGCTATGTAAAAATTTTCATTGCAAATCGCTTAATTGGATAATTGGCCAATTACACCAATTATCGCTTATATCTCGTCACAGGAATATTGCATTATGGTATTGACTTAGATCAAACGGCATCGGAAATTTAAAATCACTTTCATGAGTCATGTTTAATGAGATTGGTAATGCAGAATTTGTTCAACAAAAAGAATGATATGGTATGACAAAAAACAATTGGAAATTGTGTAGGTTCCGCAGCGCCCTTGTAAATTTTTGCGATTAAAAGAGGTGATATGAACTTTAATCGCAGCGCTGGTGTGGTGGTGGGCTGTACTTGCAAGGAATATTTCAATTCATAGTATAAATTCAGTTGAATTCATTAATACATAAATGAAACTACTGAATTGATAAGCCTATATTCCTTGCACCAAACAGCCCAAAACCACGTCAGCGCTGCGATTAAAGTTCATATCACCTCTTTTAATCGCAAAAATTTACAAGGGCGCTGCGGAACCTACACAATTTCCAATTGTTTTTTGTCATACCATAAACAATTATAAAAGAGCACAAAACAAGTCCAGTGACTAATGTTGTCATACAATACCCATTTCTATTTCTACCTTGTGAAATGTGGTGTACAGCTCACAACAATGTAGCACTGATAATTACATAATTATAAAAGGGGGCATCAAACAATATGTGATGCTATAATACATATTGCTATATTGGTTCAATGGTTGAAGCCTGAGAGAAGACAAACTTACATACTTACATGTGTTGTTTAAGAAAAGTAGGCAGAATGACTTAATCAATATTCACAAAACAAATAGGCCGAAGATAATTCCAAATACAGGGTTTACAGGCGCATAATTTAACTATTTATAAGAACAACACTCCAGGATATGAAAACTTCAAAATCACTCGGCTGATGAGGTCATGCCATAGAATTCATTTCGTTAGAAAGAGGGGCATGAATTAAAGATAAGATAGTCTACGTTTAAGGTGCATTGATTGGAAAACTCATCTGTATCGAACTTGAGTGATCATCTCTGAAACCATCCGAAAGGAAACTGAAATGAAAGATAATGCAAAGAGACCCTTATCTTCAAGACGGAAAAGCGATCAGCCACAGAAGAGATGCAAGAGATCATGCACAATACGCACTGGGACTATACAGGGCGTGTAAGGTTCAGGTTACACATAGCCACAGGGGACGAACAGTGCTCTCGAGTAACCAGGTGTGGCCTGGGTAATTACTGTACATTTGAAGTGTGTGACGTCATCAATTCATCACTATTATACATTATGATGACGTCATAATGTGTAGTTTCCTGTGGTTTGTGTTAGTCCCTTATTAGAGGTGGTAAAACCATACCACATTGTTTACATGCAATTACACGCGCTCAAAGCGGGTCTCCTGGTTTATTACACCATGTATACACTATACAGTATATTGCATCATACAGCTGCATAATGCAACAGCTGCTGTGGTTGGTCATGGTAGTTGGCGGTTGTGACACTGTGAGTGGAGTGGTGTCACACTTGAGTGGTGTCATAGTACCATAGGAGATATAGAGTGGTGTCAGGGTGCAGTGGTGTCAGCGTTGAGTGGTGTTCTAGCGTGGACCGGTGTCAGTACGAATTGGAGTTAGCGATTAGACTGGCATCAGAGCCAGTGGTGTCAAAGGAAACTGGTGTCAAAGGAAACTGGTGTCAAAGGGAACTGGTGTCATAGGAAACTGGTGTCAAAGGAAACTGGTGTCAAAGGAAACTGGTGTCAAAGGAAACTGGTGTCATAGGAAACTGGTGTCAAAGGAAACTGGTGTCAAAGGGAACTGGTGTCAAAGGGGACTGGTGTCAAAGGGAACTGGTGTCAAAGGGAACTGGTGTCAAAGGGAACTGGTGTCAAAGGGAACTGTTGTCAAAGGGAACTGGTGTCAATCGCTTTGCTATGCGATGCAGCACATCACAACAGAACACAACGCTCCGCAGATTGAGTTACTGAATTCTAAATACCGTGATGTGTTTTAAAGTATATTTAATATAATATATACCGCGATGCTGATGGGGGAGCAGGTGCAATCATACCGAATATGTGCATGAAACAAATCACAGATCTCGGGATTCTGCGTCTTTGTACCCTGCTTTGTATAGTGGTGTCAAAGTGGAGGGGTGTCAGCGTTGAGTGGTGTCAGATTGGAGTGGTGTCAAGTGTGGAGTGGTTTCAGTGTTCTAAAGTACTGCGATGCTGATGGGGGAGCAGGTGCAATCATACCGAATATACACACAGAGTCACAATATGAAACACTATCACAGATCGGGATTCAGCGACTTTGTAACTTGCTACTATTTAGATTGATTATATACCGCAATATAACTGTAGGTAGTTGTGGGTGACGTCATTATCATGTCTAAGAATAGCATTTCATGACGTTTTAATCGCCTAATTTTTTTGTGACAGGTGCGTTAGATTGAGCCTTACTTCCCCTCACAGACTTCTAAGTGGAGAGACCGTAGTATATTTATGGTATAATAACAGAAAACATTTAATACTGAGTGGTGTATGGGTAATACGGTATAAAAACAGAGCACCTTATGTCCTCAGTGCGGCATCATTTAATGCAGCATTATTTGATTCTCGGCTCATTCCCCAAGTTTGAAATCAAGTTTACGGAGCGGACTCGAATCTTACGCTCAATCATTAAATAAGTAAATAATACTGTTTCTACACACTATTTCGGTGTGGATTTTCCATATTCCACTCGGCTTGGCCTTGAGGAATATTCCCAAATCCACCCAGGCTAAATAGTGTGTTGTAACAGTATAATAACAGAAAACATAATGTTCTCAGAGTGCTGATGAGTGGTTTTCATACGGTGTGTGAACAGATGCAGACTCTCACACCATTAACACTATTTTATCATATCATGTTGTCAGGCATCACACTTCTGTTTGTAATAATATTGAAATTATGCCTGAGTAGGTGCAGTCATGGGGAGACAGACGACTGGACGAACAACTGAACTTTAAACTTTTAAAAAAGAAGAAAAATGGCTGCTATCAATCGGGGAACATGCATCAGATGAAAGGAAACAATTGCGCGTGTATATTTTTAGATGTGATTCACCGCATCCAATAAAACAATTATTAATTAAAGTGGGGGTTCTCCACGGTATAATTACCCATTAAATCTGACGTAGTTATTATGATTTGACATATTGTGGAGATAGCGTAGCGGAATCTATAATTCCAAGCTCATGTGTTGGGTAAAGCTCAGATTACTGATAAGATGCAGTCATATTCGCTTACCAATCAGTACTTATACCAGCATGCAGTCAGAAAATTCCTTAAATCTTTCAAATTTTACGCAACAAAATTTCAGATTTCCAGCACGAGAGAGGAAACAATGTTATCGATTACCTACTAAAGTTTGAAGCTATTCGAAGCACTTACAAAGAAAGCAATGCAACTCAGCACTGCTAATAATATTAAACTCAAAATACAAAACAAGATTTTGATTAAACGATTAAATAATAAATAGCTGAGTTCGCAATATGTTAAGCAAGACCGTTGGCGCTCCCCAATGGGCTCCTTTTCTTCTCTTCACTTAGTCAAATCTTCTAATATAATATGCAGCATGACATAATTAACTGAATCGAACAGGATCTGCTCTTTAATCATACATGAGGAAAATAAGTACTCAACAAATACTTCTCTTACAAATACTTCTCTAACAGCATGTGAGTTACTAAATGTTATACAAAACACATGCATAAACATACAGAATATTATACATAAACACATACACAAACATAGATTAACATACATAAACTCATACAGAAGTTACTAACGCAGGATCATGAAACTCATATCGAGAAAGGTCGCATACCAAGGTAGGTTAAAAAGAATGACACAACATGTAGAAGCTTATTAGTTCACAGCAGTGAAATGATGAGGTCACACCGCCTAATATTTTCAACGTTAAGTCCTCTGAATGTCTTGCTTGACAAGAGTAAGCAGGATAAAGACTGGAGAAGATACGGTACAGGTCACGGTAGAAAGTAGGAAGTTGAGAGTGACGTCATTATCATGGATTAAAATGTGCTGTTGTTTACGTTTTATGCCGCCTATTGTTTCGCTGAGAGACGTTACATCTGATTAATGCATGTGAGGATTCCCCATCTTGAGAGAGTCTTTAAATACATATCAACCATTTAGAAAAGATTTCTAAATAGGCATGACCTAATGGGCCTAAATGTCTACCTACCATTGCTCTGTAAGCTATATTCGGAAGTCAATAAGAGCTAGTTGAGACAGTTCAGCCAAGATAAAGGGCCATTTAAAAAAGAAGCCAAAAGGACTTTCTTGTGGATTCATCAAAGAAAAGTTGGTATCAACATAGTTGGTCAACTCTTTACCGTAGCCTCAAAATAAAAGCATGGATCCAAAATCTCAAAATAAGGGGACTGGAAAATGACTACAACAAAACAAACAAGAGCGGAAGCTAACTGCATAAACACACCTTATTATGACCGCTTTTATAGGCGCTAAACCCCCGCTACACCGCAGTAGCTCCATAGGACGCTATAACACAATTATTCCTTATATGGCGGTAAGTTCCGGTCAGCTAATTCAATCAGACGATATCGTTTATACCCGCATGCTGCTCTCAGGTATCAGATGGTATTGAGTGATGTGAATGTCAGGGGTTAGAGAGGGGAGTTGATGACGTGGAGTAAACTATTCATATGAACAGCGGAGAAGATTCGGCTTCTATCATGGCAAGTGGTGATCCAAAGGAAATAGCTGTGACGTGACTCTACAGCACAGTTCATAGCGATGGAAATGGTTGAATCAATCAATCAATCAAGCAATCGAGAAATCTTGTCACATGTAAAGTTGAACAAGGATGAAAGGACTTGAAAGGTTAAGGGATGAATGATTATTAATTGATAAGCTCTGGACGTAATAATTGATGAGAAATTCCTCTTGATCTTATCGATATTACCGCAATCTAGGGATCTTTAAATAACACAAGAGGCCAGCATTCGACAGAGCAACAAAATGTACGAACGCTCGCGACGAAATGATACATTTCGCTTGATACTTGCGACTAATGACCATATTTGTAGCGCGCGGCGTTTTTCTCATTAGGAAGACCACATGATATACTCCCAAATCCAATTAGGGACGCCGCGCACAATGTACATCCTTGTGTACATTTACATACCTACACGCAGTGTACGTTTCACGTTGCAATTTGGAATTTTATGTTTTCGAGGGCATAATTCGATGCTCAAAAGCTCGGATACTGGAGGACCCATTTCAAAGTTGAAGACAAGTAAAAGAGGTATGTCAGGCATTTTGTTAAAATAATAAATTCTAGTTTTTATACCTATTTATAAACGGAATGTGATATATCGTAAACATAAACCTGTAATGGCAGTAAAAATGTTTATTTTAATTAAGGATACATCGATATATAAATTTAGGTACCAATGTTTTGTCTGATAGATAGGAAAGGTAAATTATGTTCGATACAAAAACCTCAAATGCATAAACTATTGCTATTAAAAGTTCAAAGATTCATAGGTCTATCCTTCAATATTGCTAAATAAAATAAAAACAACAACTTAAGTCAATGGTTGGCCCAATGAAATCGTTGTGGAAGTTTCAATTATCACCGCTAACATAATCCTATGATTAACGTCGTAGAGATAACAGAACTCCCTTTATCTTATCTTTGTACCAGTAGAGAGCCCAACCGGGAATCATAAGACAGGACCTGAAGAATGAAATGTAAACTTTAATAGATTTATGTGCTATTTTGATATCCAAAAGGTCGAAAGTTTGGCCAGCAAATCAGAATTTGCGGTTCTTCCTCTGCACACACGATTTAACCCCAAGCTCCCAAATGTCGCTACCTATGATGGTGATGAAACATTGATAGAACAAGAAACGCCCATGTTCTTCGGCTGAAAAGAAGTGCGATTACATTACAAAACTCACATCAAGTTGAAGACGACTATGAGAAGAACAAATATCCCGGGATATTGGTCCTTTGTCACCCACGAATCCCTGGCCTCCGGTGCAAGCCCCTGAAATGCAAGGATTTAGACGAGAGATATAGATAAAATAAGTAAATTGATATGCTATTTTGGTATTCAAACGTTCAAAAAGGTCAGAAGTTTTGCTTGCAGATCACTGAGCTACTTAGAAAGTTAGAATTAACGGTTAGGTGCATGTAACGTTCGTCGGTCGATCGAATGGAATTGGTCGATCGATCAACTTCATTTGATCGACTGATGTGTTTTTAATAGAAAATCTTTAAGCTAGTAGGGAAACAACTAAATATTGCTCATTTAAACACGATTCAAGTCAATAGGGAGCATTAAAACACATCATTCGTTCAAATGGAGTTGATCGATCGACCAATTCCATTCGATCGACCGACGAACGTTACGGGCGCCTAACATCTAATTTAGATTACACATGTACTCTTGAAGTGTAAATTTTCGAAGTGTTGTCGCCTGACAACTAACCTGGCCAATGAGAGTAGTGTTGTCACCTGACAACTAACCTGTTCAATGAGTGTAGTGTTGTCACCTGACAACTAACCTGTTCAATGAGAGTAGTGTTGTCGCCTGACAACTAACCTGGTCAATGAGAGTAGTATTGTCACCTGACAACTAACCTGTTCAATGAGAGTAGTGTTGTCACCTGACTACTAACCTGTTCAATGAGAGTAGTGTTGTCACATCCCACAAATTTCTCATACTGCGGGTAGCCATCCAGGACTGACAACACAATACCGGATATTATCAGGACCACAATGACGAGGGGCGATATCACAAACCACGTGGCTTGGAAGTAAATGTTCGGCTGGTAACCGATCATGCCTTGGATTTCTTTGCAGAACCTGCGAAATTGACACTTGTAAGCATGTAGAGGAATCGATTTTAAGGGTTCAAAACATTTTAATCCTGAATGTTCAACTGCTACTATGCATAGTATTATTAAAATGCTTCGTAAGGTTAATCTTAGTAAATCAGTGGTGATTCAAATTTCCCAGAGAATGTAAAAATCCCATAAAACGCACCGTTTTATGCCATATATCCAGGCAACAGCTGCCACTTCCAGGAAAGGCAATGATTAGGAGCGGGTAGGACAGCGACCAGTTATCTAGCAGGTCGAGCATGTAGAGACCCCCTTGAAACGACATGGGGATAGCCAGCAGACACAGAACCAGGCAAATAGAACCTGGGGAGGAGGAGGAGGGTTAAATACGGAGGGGAGTAGTTTGATATGTTTCACGATATTCAGAAATAGACTAACAAAAGAAATGCAGCTCATTACGGGTGTCCTAACTTTCAAATGGTTTATATCATGGTTGGTAAGGTGATAGAACCTGAGACGATCTCTTTTCTGACTTTGTTCAGGGCCGGTATCTCGTCCTTCACAGACGTCAGCAGACTCTCCAACATTCCAAACTGAGAGTCCAGTCCGAGCAGGAACAGCATGAAGAAGAAGAGGATCGCCCACACCGGGCCTCCCTTCATTTCACTGATGGCGTCAGTTATTGCGATGAAAGCAAGGCCAGGACCAGGTTTTAGGTTCTCAAACGATGTGCCTGAAATAGGACCAGGTTTTAGGTTCTCAAATGATGTGCCTAAAATGGTGTGTGTTACTAATACTGCCTGCAATTACTAATACTGCCGGTTTACCAAGCGACATAGTAAGTTGTGGGAGAGAAGAAACTTTAAATTTTGATCAAACCGAATCATGGTCGAAATATCGCAGCTAAATGACACTTTAGGCTCTTGAGATAACAGTAACACTCACCTGTTTTTGAGCTCTGTATCCGAGGATAGAGAAGATAACGAAGCCGCCAAAGATGCTAGTTCCACAGTTAATCAGGGTCACAACAACACCATCTGAGAGAATATGTCAGTCATATCATACTGGGGAGACATTCGAAAATATTTTAACGATGGGTGTATTGCGGCTGGAGTATTCATAAATATGACAAAGATATGACAAAGTTTTCCGATTTGTCCCATTGACCTTTTACGCCATAATCATATTCATGAAAAATGAACAATGCTATCTTTGACACCAAAGATAATAGTAGATAATCCACATACCTTAGAATAAAAGAAACAAAAAAAGAGTATTAATCCCTTTTATTACTCTGATGTCCGTACCTACCTTATTGGCCTTTATTAAGCCGGCCTTTTTTAACCGACCCTATGGACAAAAATCTCACAGTCGTTTTTGTCCTGAAGGGTCGGTTAAATAAGGGCCAATAATAAGGTATAAAGATTTATCAAGGTTAGAATACCTTTGATGCAGTCATTACTCTTCCTGTTGTAGGAAGAGTAGGCCACCACACTCCCGAAGGAGATTCCAAGGGAGTAGAAGATCTGGGTGGCAGCCGTCCGCCAAACTGTCGGGTCCCGCAGCTTCTCAAACTGCAAGGGAAAGAAGGATTCTATCAATTAAATAGCCAAAAAACGATGGTTATAGTTTCAAAAAACCTAATAAGAATTGATCGATTCCCCACCGATAGTAAACCTTAGGCGTAAGGTAGTAGAGCACTCCATCCTTAGCTCCAGGTAAAGTTACTCCTCTAAAGAAGAGGATCAGGAGGATAACGTAGGGAAATGTTGCTGTGAAGTACACTACTTTGCCAGACGATTCTATCCCTGAAATTAGGAAGGGGAAAATAGAATTGTTTTAGATATTTATACAAAATCAATTATCATTAACAAAAGGAGTTTAAGAGACTTTATGAAGAGACTAAAAGTTAAAGCGCGTGAAAAATTATAACTTTGAGTTTGATTGTATTGCATATATTGAAAGACTTTGTCATTCAACGCAATCTGCTAATTCCAAAATAGGAAAACCGGGCTTCCTGACAACATACCTTTGCACATGCAGAGGAAGCAGATGACCCAAGCCACGATCAAACACCCGAACAAATACCAGTCCACAGAACCAACTATACTGATGTCATTGCTCGTTTTCAATGCTTCGTAGTACCTATAGGAGAAAGGACAACCTTATCCTTCAGTATCGGTGATTTCTAACAGCAATTACAAAGAAAACAGCTATAATACAGATCTTGGAAAGCTTGAAGGAGTAAAAAAGATGAACCTGATGGTAAATATGAATCTAAATAAGACATATTCCGCACACTGTAATTTCAAGGCATATCTTAGACACATATTCTTAGACCGGTGCTTGTGGTATAGATTGTACGCACCAGCACCAGTACGTATTTGAACGTATTTCTACGTATCTGTACGTACCAGTAGTAGGTGGTAGCGTTGTGTTCGTGTACACAACACGTGGAGGTCTCAGGGCAGCTGGACCAGGGTAAATCTCCTGGGAAAGGTTTTGCGTAAGAGTTTCAAACTTTACAACACTACGCTACGCAATCAAATTTGAGATTTAAATGTAATTGTATGACAACAATAAATTGAAACTTGAAAGTGTTGGTGATTGAAAAATTAATCCACTACCATGATCAAAAACTCGCTTTTCTCTGCTCAAGAGCTATCTAAGATCCATAAATCTTAAAATTTAATTACTCGTGATTCAAACCGTTGGTAAAGGAGGATTGTGGCTGGGGTGAGGGGTGGAGTGAGGGGTGACTGAGGGTGCAGTCAAACGCTCATGATTACAGGGGGAGTTCGAACTGCACTATGCACGTCTTTTGTGTGCGCGGCGTAAGTTTGCTAGCAAGCCGTGCACATATAAGCCGCGCAAACTGCAGTTCGAACTATGATCATTATCAAACTGATGCTAAAGTGAAGGGTTTTACGCAGGTTTATTAAAACCTGATGATCATTATCAAACTGGTGGTAAAATAGGATTGTGGATGGGGTGAGTGACTGAGAGTGACTGATCATTATCAAACCGGTGCTAAATAATAAAAGTGAAGGGGTTACACACTAAATACACAGGTTTATTAAAACCTGATGATCATTATCAAACCGGTTGTGAAGTAAAGGGGTTACATTATCAAGGGGTTACATTATCAAACCGGTGGTGAAGGAGGCGAAGAAGTATCGTAGGACCCACATTATGATTGAGTTGTAGTAGTAACTGCAGATCAGATCAACTACCATGGCTGCCAGACCGATACCTCGCAGAGCTGGATGCATCATCTGGTGGGGGAGATTTTTGTTGAAAAAAGGGTAAAAAGAAGTAAAAAGGAGTAAAATACGAGCAAAAACTTCATAATTGGGGATCAGAAGATTTTAAGCAAAATATAAGTGAGGTTATTTCCCCTGAGAAAATGAAGTGTTATTTCTGAAGTTCGGACTCACTGCAAAAGCCCCTGGAGCCCCTTTACTGGATAGTTGGCCCAGACAAGTTTCCAGACTGAAGAGAGGGATGCCAAGTAGAACCAGCATTATGATGTAGGGAATCAGGAACGAGCCTGGGGCCGGGGGTATCTGATATAATCCAAAATTTCAAATAATGCAACATTTGAAATTATGCAACTTTTGAAATGCAAAATTTGTGGTAAAACATTTAGAATTGTAGAATTAATAAAACTCCTGGGCTATTTTCGGGCCATGTACCGAAGTTTAACATATTAAAATTTCACGAACGTTGAAATTGAAGACCTTTTCGAGCCAAATGAATTTCTCCATGGCCAATATTGTTTCTCCGAAATCATTGTAGCCAACAAACCACATCGAAGTGATGAAATAGAAATAAAAATAAAATTACAGTCGAATTATGTAACGGGTGATGACTATTTATCTGGAATTATTTCAATGTATTCTTGTGGGCAAATCGAGATCATGTTAGAGCTCAGATGTGCTTATTCTGGACCTAAAAAGTCTGCTGATTCAGAATAACATCATGAGAAAATTTGAAAACCCTGTTTCCCATGCTACTGGCCGATTAGTTTGAGAAGGTACAAAAAAATCTTGCACAAATTCAAAGATTGACTTCCTGACATATGATTTGGAAATTGCATTCAGGAGCATTCCCATCAGTTGCCATCTAAGTTTATTCATGAACTTCGTTAGCTGAGACACTAATGAAGACCTCTACATGCATTTTTTGTTGAATATCAAGAAAATTCGTGGATTTTAGAGCTAAAATCACGCCAAATTTCTGGAAAAAGGTGTGTGTTTTTTTGCTACACCAGGCCTTAAGAAAGTCTTAGAACAAGACTTAGGTGGTCTGAACACTCAGATTTGATGGCAGGGACCTCATTAAACATATTTCATGTCTTTTGACCACTTCCATTTATTGGTATGCAGAATTTTGGATTAACAATTACCCGAAATCGCAGTTTTATGAAAGTGACATTATCCTAGAATTGACAATTGTAAACACGTTTTAGGTTCCATAGGGTCACCACTGGATAAGTTAGTGATGCTACTTACTGCAGTCACTCTTGAGTCACCCTCCTGCTCAGAATCATCCCATAGTAAGGGTTAAATAACACTTTTGGAGATAATTATTGTCATTGAGATTTTGTGCAAGATTTTTTTGTACCTTCTCAAACTAATCGGCCAGTAGCATGGGGAAACAGGGTTTTCAAATTTTCTCATGATGTTGTTCTGAATCAGCAGACTTTTTGGGTCCAGAATAAGCACATCTGAACTCTAACATGATCTCGATTTGCCCACAAGAATACACTGAAATAATTCCAGATAAATAGTCATCACCCGTTATTATTAATAGCAAGATCATCAAAAGTCATTCTTAGTGTACCAACCTCCCCCATATCTGTGACAAAGGTAAGGGAACCTCCAAATGTTCCCTATTCCCACTGCGTATCCAATAAGAGCCAACATGTACTCGGTTTTACGGCCCCACGACTCCCTAGGAGTAACTCATAAAAACAAGTATTACTCATATTAAGTAATATTAGAAAAAAAAGGTAAGCTTTACTTAGTAAGTAACATTACAATTCTAGAATTATAATTTTGATAAAATTCAAACTCCCGGTTTTATGAATATCAAAAACAAGAAATTGCTCAGAATTCAGGGAATTACAATCCGAGTTTTTTCTGATGAATAACCCTACCTCTTCTCTCCGTCCTCATCTCCTTCTTCTTTGTCAGGAGAGGAGGAGTTGGTTTCTTTCAGAGATAACTCTACCTCCCCAGCATCTAGCGTTTCCTGTTAAGGTATGGTTGCTATAGTATCATTGTGTTGCTAGAATGTTGCTATAGCAACTACATCTATTCCAAAGAGCATTAGGCAGTTATATGTGAGCCGATGTGTTGCTAGAATGTTGCTATATAAGCAACTTTATCTAATCCAAAGACAATGGGGTGGATTCATATCGGTAAATATCGCGATAGAATACCTGTACATTTTAGAAAGATATGAAGATTAAATCAAGTAATAAAATAGCTCTAAGAAAACCCATAGAATGTTCAGTACCCTGTGGTTCGTGAAAATGACAACGTTTTCAGTGGTCATTTCGTGAGAAACAGCCCCTGGGATCCTAGGAAAACTGAGAGAGCTGGATTTAAAAAACCACGAATATATTGGAATATATCGCCTGATATATATGGCTGATGTGGTCTTATAGCCCAAAGTTTGAAACAAAAGTTTTACAATATCGGAATTTTATGAACCGATGAGCTAAGGTAGGTGAATTATATAAACCCTGAGGTAAATTCCAATTTCGTCTCAAACAGCTGGGAAGACACGTGTGACGTTATCTCCAAATTTAATATGCTCTGATATAATTCAAATTATTTAGCCGTATGCGGCGTTAATTTGTCCACGTGTACAAATGATTCCGTGGGACTTTTATCAGCGCGTTTTGAAATTATGTCGATGGAATGAAGTCATTGTCACGGTTTAGATAGCAAGTTGATGATTTTGTACCGCTTATAATTTCTCAAACAAATCTTTAGGAGGTTACCAACAACAATAATGATATATTTAAAGATTTAAGTATTCTGAAAGCTTTAAAGATTACCGAGCCACTGATAATTCGCCGAACATAACACCTAATTTACTCGTTAATTCGAGCCACCCGCGAGTCTCAAAAAGCCGTTATAATCTAGTTATTTGCCGAGGGTTAAACTTGATTAAGTTAACTAACGTCTTACTTTGCTGAAACGAAATGATAACCTATATATTGCCCATATATTTGAAAGGGCATGCGTAATTTAAACTGAACCGGCATCACGTATACCCAGATTTTTATCAGGAATTGCACGACTATTTCAACTGACTTAACGATAAAATGCAGAGTCTCTGGTCCTAATGTGGGTCCTACAGTTCCCAGACCCCCGAGCACCCAGCATTTCCCATCTGAAAGTAAGTAGCCTACCGATTGGCTGGTTCCATCAGACTAGAACGCGATACAGGCATCTGATTGGTTCTCATATGGCGAAATTGGGAGCGGGTAGCATTTTCCCAGTCGTTTGTGAAGCATTTAAGCATCAAGGTGGCTGCTATTGCTCCCATTTCAGATCATTTTTCATCCAAAGTTGGAACAGATTTGATTTCAATAGATATAAATTTCCGTGGAAAATTTTACCATGGGCCATAGCAGAGGTTATGATGCGATTTCATTGACATTTGAAGGTAAAACAGTAGAATTATACCCGCAGGAAAAATGAAACCTGATCTGTGATCTGTAAAATTTTCAGAAATTTCCCGGGGATTTTTTCCAAAAACCATTCAACTATTGAAAATTGACGTACGTTTTAAGATTGGATAATCTTGGAAAAAACGTCAATAATCAAAACTCTAACCTCTTCTATCTGTCCTGATAGCTTGGTGTAAGAGGCTAAAGGCACATCTTGAGACATGCTGGGTTGCAGATAGATGCAAGTTTTCCAATGGTCAACTGGAGAACTGTTGAGAGTGCCGAGTGGATAAGATTCTCTGAGATCTGGAGCAAGTCAACTAATTGACGGCCTGAAGTCCGACTTTACAGCACCTGATCAGCTGGATCTGGATGGGAAGCTGAAACTGCTAGGAAAAAGGGTTAAAAGGGTTAAATAGGGTTGAAAGGGTTAACAAGATGCATGAAATTGGGTTAAAAGGGTTAACAAGATGCCCTGAAATATCCATGAGATGCTTGAGATTCGGCAAATACAATCAGAAATAAACTTGATCTCAAAAATGCTGTAAAAATGATATTTCAAAAGTTACAACTAATTCAAAACAAAATGACAAGAACCTAAGACCTTCACAGCAATATCAGTATACGACAGTTCGGAAAGGCTTCTCTTTCATGAGGGTACCGGTTAGAAGACATGAAACATGAGATGGTACTAAACGCCGCGCGCGAAAAATAGGCGGTTCAACGCCATCAACTCTCTACATCACTCTATGATAATGACGTCATTCTAACCGTCTATTTCTCGCTCACGAGGTTTAATTTAATCCAGTGATGAGATCTTTCAGTTTGAGGTGGGAATTGAAATGAGATGGGACTTCAAACAACTGATACATAACGAGGAGCCATCATAATCAAATAACAATAGGTCGAGCTAAAACAATAGGTTGTTGTGAGGGATGTACGATGGTTTAAAGACGCAGTATTTGATGACGTCAGACCGCCTAATTCAGAGTGGAACCTACACTGGATTATTAAGATTATCATTAACAGGTGGCAATCACCAGTATTATGATTTTGAGACTTGGTACCTACATTGAAACAAGGTATATTATCTATGCCTACCTAATACTTAAAATTACAGATTACAAGCTTGCTAAAGATTCAAATAAACATATTCAAATCAACATATTGAAATTCCAAAAATTGAAATTGCAGATAAAAGCTTCGAAAAAAGCTAAAACTTATCGTACCTATGTACGCAGAAGGTACCTAGCCTATACACAAAATGTCAAAATAACATGAAACAAAGGCAAGGCGCTGAAAAGTGATCTTTGAAAAGTTGAAGCTTTGAAGACAAAGCAAAAGTTGAAAGCAGGAATCTGAATGTGCGGTCAATGGTATTCGATTTAGCAATTATATTAAGCAACTAGAGCTGCTCACAGACATAAAAACAATGGGCAAAAATCAAAAAGGATATGCGGACAGGGCATCTTAAACCCTTAATAACCCTGATAATGACGTCGCTCTTAACCGCCTATTCAGTTGAAAGTGTGCAACACTAGGAAGTGAAAGAGGGCAGCAGTGATGGAGAACTGACTGATGAAATTATCATATCAAGAAACATTAGACAAGCAAGACACAAATAACATAAGAACATAGAGGAATATGGATGGGAAAATCACAGCTGGATCCTGTGCGTAGGTACAGGTAGTCAGTGCACCCAATGGTGGTCAGTGGTTTGTAGATTAAAATAACAACAGCCTCACAATGGCTCTTCTGTGAGGTACTAAACAAAACAACAGCACGAACGGATGATTTGATAGGCAACATCATAATATGCACTGTTATAATACATGAAAATACAAATTCTGAAAATGATTCTGCGTTTCATTAATTCCTTTCGAGTCCTGATTGATACATTTCTTGATTTTTTTCGAAGAGATTGGAGATAAGAGAATGAAGAATGTCCCAGTATGTTTACTGAACATATGAACATAACTCAAATACAACTGTACAAAATTAAAGTCTCACTTTACAATTTTTCATGTGTACACACTACATAGTGGTCACTGGTCAGTGTGCTAAGTCAAGTTATTGTTGGGACTGTGGAAGGACTGAGAACTGAAGAGTGTGAAACTGTAAAGACTTAACTATGAAGTGTGAACTGAGTGTGAAGTCTTAACTGAGAACTGAGAACCGAGAACTGAGAATTACGATTCTTCTGAAAAGGAGTGGCTCTATAATCAGGTCGTCTTTCATGACTCTCTTCTTTTTCTTCCTCTTGTCCTTTCAAAGGACAAAAGGAAGAAAAATTACACCAAAAGCTTCCTTTGATTCATCGTCGCCTCCTTTTTGACTTTTTTCTTTTACTACTACTGTCTCCATATCGCTTCTTTTCTTCTTCACCTTCTTCCCATACCTATTCTTCCTCACCTTTCTCTTCTTCTTTCTCCCCTCTCCTCACAAGAAAACATTGACACCAGCTCCCCTCTTCTGAAGAAATAGAAATAGAAATAGAAATATACATTATACAAAGCCACTTCACAGTTAATAATTTCAGACTTAAAAGATAGTGTATCGCTTAAAAATATATGAAATTGTGTCCACAATTCATAAATTCTAGTGTCTAAAATGTAACTATAAACATACCTGAAGACTCCTTGGCTCATGAACAGACATTCTTCTCGCAACGCCTCCTCTATCCGGTGCGGGTATTCCGGGTATTCCTGGTCAAATTCAAGGTGATAGTCGTATATTGACCTGTTGTCGGGCCGTGGTAGATCTGAAGTTATTATGTTATTAAGTTATTAAGTCATTAAGTTATTAAGTTATTTATTACCCAAGTTAGAGACTCAATTATTAACCCAGAGTTGAAACCCAATAAGTCCCCCGACCTTAACTAGGGTTATATCCCAGTTTAATAGTTTGAACTACAACTTAATGAATGGTCAATGGCCAGTTTTTTGGTGGAATGAAATGACGTTTCGCGAATCTTTAAACCTAGAGACTAGGGTCCCTGAACTTTAGAGTCCCCCCATGTCCCCTGACCTAAAGTCCCCGGACCTAGAGACTAGGGTCCCCTGACCTAAAGTCCCCGGACCTAGAGACTAGGGTCCCCTGACCTAAAGTCCCCGGACCCAGAGTCCCCCGACCCAGAGTCCCCTGAGCTAAAGTCCCCGGACCTAGAGACTAGGGTCCCCTGACCTAAAGTCCCAAACCTAAGTCCCCGACCTAGAGTCCCCCTCGTCAGATGGGCAATAAAGTCCCCGGCAAGGGTCCCCCGACCTAGAGTCCCCGACTGACCTAAAGTCCCCGGACCTGCTCAAACGGACGGACCTGATGTAAACCCCAAGTTTGAGTCCCCTGACCTAGAACCCCCCGACCCAAATATCCCTGCAATAAAGTCCCCTGATTAGTACGTTATTTACTAAAGATCCCCGACCTGAGTCCCTGACCTAGAGTCCCTTATACCATTGAGTCAAAAGAGAATAAATAATGTACTAATAAATTGTAATATCATGCGACTCTTAAAGGCCAACTGATCATTACAAAAAATTTTGAGATAATTATGCCAAACCCCTGACCTAGAGTCCTATGTGACCAAAGTCCGGGCATTATATCCCCTGACCTAGAGTCCCCAGTACCTAGCTGAAGTCCCTGACCTAGAGTTCCCCGTATGATGTAGGAGTCCGTTATCTTCCTCACACTACTGAAAGAACTTTAACGTATCTCCCCATGTCCCCTGGTGAGTATAACTCTATGTACTTGCTGTTGTCTAAAGTCTATTATCCAAACAAATTTTCGGAGCGTTTAAATCTAACTTTTACTGAACAAATAGCTAGAGTCCTATGACCTAGAGTCCCCCGACCCAGAGACTAGAGTCCCCTGACCTAGAGTTCCCCGACCTAGAGTTCCCCGACCTAGAGTCCCCTGACCTAGAGTCCCCTGACCTAGAGTCCCCTGACCTAGTGTCCCCCGACCTAGAGTCCCCCGACCTAGAGTTCCCCGACCTAGAGTCCCCCAACCTAGAGTCCGTTCCCCTTTCACTCACCTTTCTCGGAAAGCAGAACTTTAACGTATCTCCCCATGTCCCCTGGTGAGTATAACTCTATGTACTTGTTGTTATCTAAAAAGTCTATTGCCCCGGCTGCGTTAGTGCGTTTCATCTGCTTTTTACTGAACAAATAGCTCCAGTATAACTCGAATGCCGTCCTGTTCTGCATCAGCTCTGACTTATAAACTGCTCTCTTGGCATGTATCAAAGCAAAGTAGTTCTCCTCGTCAGATGGGCAATGAGCCATTGCCTCCGAGTCCCTGCTCCTAATCCTACTCCTCCCTTCTGCATACGCTTGCTGCTCAAACGGACGGACTGATGTAAACCCCAAGTTTGTGCTCTTCAGCACGTGAACCCACGTGTAAAATATCCCTGCAATAAAGATTGATTAGTACGTTATTTACTAAAGATCCACATCGCTTACATTTGCACTTATACCATTGAGTCAAAAGAGAATAAATAATGTACTAATAAATTGTAATATCATGCGACTCCTAATCACCGTGAACCCGATCCGTGAAATCAGCAATACCATATAAGGAATAATAAGCCCCCCATCTCAACCTGCCATGAAGCGGTACGCTTCACACACTGCGCAGTTCGCCTCCATAAACAATGCGCAGCGGGTGTAGAAGTCAGGGAGACCCCTCTGGAACTCCTTGGATACTGTTGTGGCTTGTTCCTCCGGCGATATGGTATCACGCGAGAAGGTCGAATGGTACGTGAAGAGCATCTTCTCGAATTGAAAGGGCGAATCCACCGGTTCTGTTAGACCGAGGACGAAAGCCACTTCATTGGTGGAGTATTTTCTCAACATCTCGTAGACCAACATGTTTTGCTGCTTCTCCGCCATTATCGCACTATCATACAGCTGAACAGCGGGGAGGAGCCCACAGCCTCTATCCAATGCCTGGTAATCCATCACGTAATGTAGATCTCTGCTCATCTGCTCCAGAAACTCAATAGCGTACTGGATCTGGGGAAAACAAGAAATGAGGAGAGCAAGAAATGAGGAAAACAAGAAATGAGGAAAGCAAGAAAATGAGGAAAGCAAGAAGATTTATTTTACACAAACAACATTAAACATAAATATCAATATTGTCAGAGCTAAAAGTGGTTCAAAACAATTCAGCTGATAAAGGATTTGAATGGTAATTGGTAACACTGTTCTCTGTGGAACATGTCAAAATACCTGATAATACTCCTCACAGGTTCTGATAGGAAGCTTTAAGCTTGCCAGCCACCAATGAGCGTGCTTGATGGGCATTTCAGAGAAGGAAATACCGATATAAGGTTCGTATATATAGATATACTTTGTGGAATCACCCCGGATCTCGAAGAGTTCATCAGCAGCCATGATGTGTGAGATGTCCTCAAAGATTCCTAACCCTGGGTCAGTGGTTAATTCTCCCCTGCAGTCGTTTACGTTACTGGCTGGCACAGCTTCCCTGACTTTCTCAAGGGCTAGCTCCAAGTTAAGAGATTTCAGCCAAAGCCGGCAGTTGCACTTTTCATTGCCCTCACACCTGGTAACGTTAATCTTGTGCATTATCAAATCTCTGACAACACCTATTGATAGGATAGCTATCGGTTTCCCTTCCCCAACAATCATTTTAACTTCCCTCGTTCCAGATGAGATTTCACGCACTGTGCTTCTACTGTGTATGATAGCTTTCAGCAGCTCCTCATCTTGAAGATACAACTCAAGAACTTGCAGCGCTCTCTCAAATGTCAGTTCAACGTCTTCTGTAACCAATCTCACTTTGCAATCCCCGAGTCTAGCATATTCCAGCAATCCCTCCTCAAACGCAAGGAGTGCTCTAAAACCAGGCAATCCAGGGAGACAGAAAGTCTCAGGGTTGTTTTCAGTCCAGTTTGTGGAAAGGAGACCGTTTTTAAAGGAACGGATCACCTCAATGGATGTTCCCATTTCTTCCCTCCTCCCTAGAGCTTTGATGCTGGCTATCAATTTTTCCATGGTATCATAGCCTGAATAAGCAAGTTGTGCCATGATTAAGTGAGGCATGTCCAGTTCATATTCCTCATTTCTCATGTAATCGAAGAAGTCCTCTATGTTCGGAGAGAGTAAGTCCTCCATTTTCATCCACTCCACACACGAGCCATTGACTCGCTCGTACCCTGTAATATTACCGAGCCAAGCTACCTCCAAGACCCTTGAATAAAACTTGTGAGTCGTAAAAACACGCATCGGGAAGTCCTTTCCGAACTCCATAGCTGCATCCGCAGCCTCCACAAGCTTCCTCACTTCCGGTAAAAGTAGCCCTAACGCCTCACTATCTCCTCCAAAGATGTGGGTTACGATGTCATCAGGAAGAGGGTCAGTGTCATTCGACCACCGCCAACGAACAAAGTTGTTGTGCTCTATAGATATAAGTACTTTCAGTGCCCCCTCCAAGTTTGGTGGGAGTTCGAGTCCTGTTCCAAGGGTCCAGTACAGTTGGGAATACAGGAAGAGAAGTGAGAGAACGGGAAACATATAATTAAACAGTAGGTGAATATTGTCAGGCGTTGCCTGACCCCCTCGCGCCATTTAAATAATGGGTCTGACGACGTCAGACAAGGTGAATATTACTCTGCAGAAATTTTCATACGTTATAATGTTCTGATTTTCGGAGAGAGTTCTAATTAGAGGGTTCTAAGAGAGTTCTAAGATATGTGATCTATGAGAGTACGATCCATTTGTGTGCATTATCGTATATTTATCAATTCTGTTGGATGGATACAATTCCGAAGAATATCAATCGAACACCTCAATCCCAAAATGTGCCGTATATTATCATAAATCCTGTTGCTGACTCCTCTGATCACTTGATTAGTGTTTTAGTGCCTCATGAAGAACATGAAGACCGCATGAAGACAAGCTCATGATGGGTAGTGCAAGTAAAGAAATAAGGAACTGAGAATGATTACAGTACCATGAATTGGCAGAGGTATTATATTATATGTTGTTGACTCCTCAAGCATGTTGAGGTTTTTTGTGCCAATAGTGCGTGATATGATGGAATGCATGATGTCAAGGGCCAGTTTTCGTCAATTCTTTGTGGTACTCTGACTGGAATTTTAAAGGAAGAGTCTAAAAATATCGCATCCATTGAGTCATTGACAGTTGGGTATGAAAACAAAGAGAAAACAAATGGTTGTAAACTTGTAATGAAAATAAGTTCAAACTTTCAAAACGTTAAGCTTTTGACACTTGGCCATGTTCATTCTTTCGAATGAATTCAGCAATGAAAAAGCAGCAGAAAGCGAAAAAGGCTCAGTAGCTTTGCAAAATGTCTACTGGATATTTTTATCTGCAAAGTTGCAAAAACTCAGCAAAGTTTAAAAATCAATTTCTTCGGAATTTAGCCTTCCAATCTTTAAATCAGATTTTGGGTGAAATTCACGATCAATCTTTGAATTTCTGATTTTTCTTGATCTCAAAGCATGTCTTTCTTCCTCAACCTTTCATCATTTGTCTTTGATTTCAGGGCCCGTCTTGATTTCAGAGCTTTTCTCGGATTCTCGATATTTCAAAGCGTTTCTTGATTTCAGAGACCATCCATATTTCAGAGCCCGTCTTGATTTCAGAACTTGTCTTTATTTCAAGATTTTCTTGATCTCAGAGCTTTTATAGATTTCAAGATATTCTAGACTTCAGAGTTTGTCCTTGTACTTTGCGTAAACCCGAGTAAACTTACTGACTATCACCGTGACTGGTAGTGCAATAACTATCATGCTGAACATCATGCAGATGGATGCTACCAACTTTCCTGTGGGGTGAGATTTAGAGAACTTTCCTGTGGGGTTAGATTTAGAGAACTTTCCTGTGGGGTTAGATTTAGACTTTGAGAGCCGGCTTTGTGATGTTTTATAGAATTTTTCAGAAAATTGAGCCGTTTTCTAATTAGTAAGGGAATAAATAAGGATCTGTTTTACTTTTTGACAATGTCGATCTTTTAAAATGAGAATTTTAGTCGACCGGAAGAGTTAAGCCCGCTTGACAGAAACCTTTTGTCAGGTGTTGCCCGATAAGAATCCTTGATAATAAAACTTAATAAAACTTAATGGGGGGAGGACTCACCGAAGGGAGTTTCAGGAACCATGTCACCGTACCCCACTGTGCTCATTGTAACCACCGCCCACCAGGAGCTCTGGGGGATCAGAACGTTGTCAAAAAGGATCTGAAATTGACTGCGGACACCAGTTTATTTTAAAAGAAAGTGTTAAAATCAGAGTGTTAAAAAGGATTTTAAAAATGACAAGGACACCAGTTTGCTTTAACACCAGTTCACTTTGACACCATTTCAGCTTGAAACAACTAGTAATTAAAATCGCAACCCCTCCCCTTCCTCACCTGTAAAATCGAAGTGAACTTGCTCTTCTCACTGTACTCTAAATAATACATGATAGACCCGAATATAATCACTCCAATAAACCAGAAAAACAGCAGCAACGCCAACTCATTGACACTCGCTGCCAGAGTCTTTGTCACTATCAGAATCCCCTTAGAGTGCCGAGCTAGCTTCAACACCCTAATAACCCTCAGCACCCTCAGAACTACCAGGGCTTGCCCCTCGTTATTCTCAGCAGCGAACTGGATGTAGTAAGGCAGGATGGTGATGAAATCAATCCAGTTCATGGCAGTTTTCATGAAGACTTTCTTTTCTGGGCAGGATGCCAGACGAGCAAACAACTCTACTGTGAAGAAGATGATGCAGATGGTTTCCACGACGAAGAAAGTCATCTTCCTACTGTTTGGGAGTTTCTGACTCAATGTCCTTCTTTATATTCGGGATAGTTTCCACAATGAAGAGTGCCACAGCGACTGTTATCGCGATAACGTCGAGAACAGCCCAAACCCGAGCTGCTTTGGAGAAAGTCGGGTCCTCGAAGAATTTCCAGCATTTCATCTGGAAGTCCATGACTTCGACAACGTCAGAGGAGGCGTGGATGCTGTCGTTCTTGTCATCTTCTATGATGTCCATGTACCTTGGAAAATGTGTAGCAGTGGTTCTCTTTTTAATAACAGATGGATAATATGATAGCAGGATTAGAAAAAGTGTACATTTAAAAAAGTGTTGATCTAAAAAATCATGTTCAAGTGATGAATCAATTATAATAGCTATAAATTTGGGGGATGAAAAGCCTCATTAAAATATCTTTTCGGACTTACTTCCTGTAGTAGTCCTCCAGTTTAAAGAACCGTATTTCCTCCAGAAACTGCTCCTCTGCAACACAGGTCGGTCTGTAGAACTTGCCATGACTTTGGTAGAAGTAGAGAATCGCACTGAAGAGGGGATTCGGTGAAAAGGAAAGAGGGGGATTTGGGGGAAGATTACCGTCCAATATCCAAAATTTGGGGCTCAAAAACTTACTTTTTGGGCATACAAAGGGACACAATGATCGCTTTCTCCACAGTAACGACCATCACAAACCCTGATTTCACCTGAAAATGAGTCTATTCCTCTCGAGAAAGTACTCCTTTCTGTCATCTAGAAAGTAACGGCGTCTCATGACTTCCGATCCCAGCAGAGTATCACTGAACCGGGATAGAGTTGACTTGGATGCCTGAAGAATGAGGATGCTGCATTAGAGACTAAAGCAATTGTGATAAGTGAGAGACTATAGTGGGAGACTATAGTGGGAGACTATAGTAGGAGACTATAGTGGGAGACTATAGTAGGAAACTATAGTGAGAGACTATAGCGAGAAGATTAAACATTGACTTGGATGCCTGAAGAATGCTGTCGTTAGAGACTATATATTCTATAGTAATTAGAGATTATAGTTAGAGACGTAGGCTATAAATTTAACATGACTGACGACTGTAAAGATAATTTCCATCAATTCTCAATTTGATCTCTTGATGAAGTAACTTGGCCTGGAGACTACCTTTGAATCCTTGAATTAATTTCCTGGACCTAGAAGCAGAAAGGTAGAAGATTGGAGGTATAGCATGAGTATGATTACTGTGAACGATTATCAAATCCTATAATCTTAGACAGGTGCTTCGAACATATTTAGGAGGATTACTTCATATCATGAACCTCTCGTTGTAAATAATCCATTAGAATTCTTCATTACTGCATGTTATGGCTTGATTGAGTATCTGCAGTCGTAATCTTGGCTATATGTCGCAATGCGATGGCCCGTACGGAGCCTTTTAAATTTGGATTACTTTGCATTTCTAAACTTTGATTTTTATACGCAACAAGTTTTACTTTGTGACACAAATTAACCATAGCAAAGTTTGAAACACGAGATAACCTACGGCATGATGTACAATGCACCCCAAATAAACCCAAATGCTCCCTCTTCCTCAAAGAAGCCCCCCCTTCCTCACCTCAAAGAAGCCTCCACTGACATTGAACCTGATGATATCCTCGCTCTGTTGGTCCGTCAGAGATGCTATGGAGTCCCTAGGACTATGGGGAACTGAACTGTGTCCATTCTGAGATATAGCCTGGGAAATGTATCGGATTAGCAGGGGGAACTAACAGAGCTGTGTCCATTCTGGGATATAGCCTGGAAAATGTATCGGATTAGCAAGGGGTGAATAATGCATATAACTGATTGGCGGCCTTTAACTTTAACAGCCCCAAATCTATGGGCCGCCGACCATTTCTTCGTTACTGCCTTAGAAGATTCAGCCCACTGAGATCAAATTCAGCTCTCTTAAGCTCTGATGGCTGTTCTTGACAAGTTAATAAGTTATCGGCACTACTCAAGTACTCATAGTAATCCCCCTGATGTAGGAGTGAACTTGTACAGAAATAAGCCATGGAAGATATACCTTATCCATCATGTCATTAATGGCATGGATCACTGACATGATCTGTCGATTTGTACAGAGTAATCGATTAGTATAGATCGGTTCCATGTTCTGCCTATCTCTTCAGCACGCACAGTAAAATAGTGAGATAGTGAGATAAATAGTGAGATAATCGGAGGAAAATAGTGAGATAATCGAAGGAAAATCTGATCAATACAATACAGGTGTTCAATACCTCAGAATATGAAGAGAAACTGTAAAACTATAGAAAGCAAGATTTTGAAATTAGAGAAAAAATACGGCAGTGTCTGGCGTCTGCAAAAAATACGTATCGTATTTTTCGATGTTTTTGAAAAATGATATGAAAGAGACTAATAGCCCCTGATGAAACTAAATACAGTGGCCATTATCTGCAAAAGAGGAGAAAATATTAAAAATAAAACTGCAATAGAGACTTACTGCCCCTGATGAAACTGAGGAGGCTCGGTCGTGGTTCTTGTGATTCTTATCTCCGTCTCCAGGGATAGACAACTGAAAGTAGAACAGTAGGACAAATTGAAATAAATTTGCAAACTCCAGGCCTGAAAATTGACGAGGACTTTTGTATTATAAGTTTGGATGATAACGTTTTCGACAATTGTATCTCGAATCATTATCTAATGTTGATGAATATTTGAGATTATATCTCGTGCGATCAATAAAACTCTCCTCACATATTTGTTGTGTCCGATGACCCTGTGCTCTCCAAAACACATTGAAGTTGATGAATTAGGTCCTGGACTGCTCTTATGCCTGGAACTGGAATTAGGCCCTGGACTACTCCTATGTCGGGAACTAGAAATAGGACTCTTGTGTCTGGAAGATGAGTTGGGTCCTCCCGGACTACTTTTACTTCTCGGGGACATCTCCTGGTCCGACTCCAAGCCGACCATGTACGTTCCTTTGAACATCTTGGGGAGTGGAGAAAAAGCTGACGGTGTCTCGAATGGAAGTGCAGGTTAGAGACTGATGGGCTGATCTGGGCCGATATAATATCTGAGGTTTTATCTCAGAACTTATTGTCGCAAGAAATATTGGAGTCCTCTGTTCCGAGATGTGATCTTATTCTGGTGTGTCCAAGAGTTCTGTCCTCTGAAAAGATCCGCAGACTAACTTTAAGAAATGTCTCCGAACTCTTTACTGAAGCAACTCTGATGTATCCTTTCTAGGTCTGAGCGGGTTCTAGGCTGATGAAAAATATTTAAAGAACAATGCGATATTTCTGGAGAGCGAAAATGTACGATTAGGGAAGAAGGCAGGAGATAAATATACGGTCTTATATAACAATGATATATTTCTGGAGAAATAAAATGAGGGATATATTAAAGGAGAAGGTCAGGAAAATGCTCAGTTATTAAAGAAGAAGGCAAGAAAAATGCTCAGTTTTGTCAAGCGGCTGCAGGTAATATCTTATACGAAGGAGTATAGGAGAAGGAGTATAGGATTAGAAGTATATAGGGATCCTGCTCTCAAATCTCAAATATGTACAAGAGAATATATAATACTGGAGCTGTATTGGGGGAGTAACGGGGTCTAATTTGCTGCTGATGATCTGAGGATGACTTTGTCGGAACTATCTCTCTCTTCTCTGATCCGAAGTCAGAAGTATCTCTCTTCTGATTCCTGATTTGGGGTGTCCCTGTTCTGATTCTGATTCTTGATCCGACGTTTGATCTCTGCTCTGGTTCTCGACTAGTCTGATGAAATATACGTATATCTGTTCGGATTGTCAGCGCATTACCTTCAATAGTTGAAAAGTCAGACAGGAGAGAATGGAATAAAAACCATGCAAAAGGACGAATGAGCTGACTAAAACTATATTTAATGAGCTTATAATGAGCTAATATTGAAGTAAATATGGTCGTAATGAAGAAGAAAAACTCGTCAATATAAATCGAGCTATATATATAATTAACTAATTGAGGAGAAAAAAAATCAAATATAAATATCTTCGGACGAAAATAAAAATCGAACTGGAATATTGTCTTCTCTCAGATATATAAAAACTGCGATTCCGGGAAAAGCAGCGATTAGCAATGCGCATAACCATCTTGCCAGGCATATATTGTAACGTATTAAAAACCCCGCCTGGTTTTAGGGAAGATAGGAAGGAGTAGAGCGGATAGTCTGTTTTCCTGGCGTAAAACACTGGTTAAATACAGAGTCTCCAAGCGAATGTCCAATTATATAACACACAGCAGAGAGAATATATAACCTTCTCTCCTCTCTTCTTTTCTCTTCTCTTCACTCCCTATCCCTCCTCATCCTCCTGCTAAGAGAGTACAAGCAGAGAGATGTCACGCGGACAGAGGTCATTGGCACAGTTATAGGCGGAGTGATGTCATCAAAACACCATGTTAAACCGTGATAATGACGTCATTTTGGAAGAGGAGACGTGCAGAATGGTTTGTGATGGGTAGTTTGGGGGAACACTCCAAAGACTGTGACCTGTGTAAACACTAAACATATGCGTGAGACTATACAGAGGGGAGAGCCCTCTCTCCGACGAGGAATTGATTGGTGATGACGTCATTATCAGGGATCATAATGGTGTGTTGATGACGTGTCAATGTCTTCTCTTCCTGCAGTAACCTTATATTGTCTGTGAGACTCCTTATATTACTCTCTGACTCAAGAGAAGTAATGATTTCTTGAATTTATTCGCGTCTACTCATGCGTTAGTTAATGTTTGTCCTTGTAACTTATGTGTAAATTAAAGTGAAACTACCACAAATTGTTTAAGTAACACATCAACGCAGCTCCTTAAGTAAAATTGGATGTGAGGATGAATGTGGTTAGTTCTTTTCTTCGATTCGTGACAATAGAGCCACATAAAGAAATATTGGTGGTTGTAACTTGTTTGGGCATTGTGTTTTGCAGTGACGACTTAGGAAAAGTGGTGCCACAATACTAAAATTGCTTTGTTAAGTGGCGTAGTACTCGTAGTTCTCAAGAAAGTGCCCAGAAATTGCCAATGAAATAATCACATCTCCTTCAGTAGTATTGGACGAAAGTTGAAAGATTTTTGGAGTAAGATTGCAAAAAAATCAGGAGATGGCAGCCTACGCCTTTGCTATCATTTCCTATTTAGAGCCATGTTGCGATGTTTGCGTTTATGAAATTGAGGGTTAGGGCAGCACAGGAATCATGACACTTGTTAAATGTACAAGTGTTACCATGAAACAAACATGATAAGTATGGGAGACTTTAGACTATAATACGGTTACCATGACTTGACAATATGGCAACCACATGACATCATCATGACAACACAACACCATGACAACACAACATCATAACAACACAAAACCATGACAACCCCATGACAACATCTCACCTCTCCTTCGTTGCTCTCCTCCTCAATGGTTGGTGACTTGTTTCCCCCGTAGAAGTCTGGTCTGGCTAGCGAGGTGTAGTCGTTGTTAGTCTTCAGGGTCAGCCCGTGGAGCGTCTTCTCGCCCTGAAGACAGGAGTATGAACAGGAGTAACATCACGAGTAAGCATGAGTTAGGATTAGACACAGGTAATTAAACAGGAGTTATTAAACAGGAGTAATCAATAGTGGTCAGGATAAGACAGGATTAAACAGTCAATCCTGTTTAATGCTGTTTAACATGGCATTTAGGTAAACATGAAATCTCTTGAAAATATTCTCAAAAAATAAGACCTTTTCTAGAAAAAAAATCCCCCTACCGAGGTGAAGTGCTCTTGGAAGAGCGGACCACAAGTTCCAATGCTTCTCTGTCTTGGCATGGTGTATGTCTGAAGTAAAGCTGGAAATGTCTAAAAAGGTGAGAAAAAGTTGGGGGAGGGAATATTATCATTTTTGAAAAGTCGAAAGATGTTTTCAGTGAAATAAGGATTGAGGAATAATCCGAAATTTTTAAAAAGGTTGTACCGAAATTCCAGAAAAAAAGCTCTACATACAGCAAGAACAAAACCAGAAGAAAGACGGAAGGCAAAGAAAACAAAGAAAATACAGGAGCCCATTACTCCGCTATAAAAGCTTGGTCACGTTAAGAAACGTGAGCTATTTGGTTTAAACAAAGCAAATACTCATTCATTAGATGCAAATATCGGAGAAATACGAGGGAATAACACCGCACATTGCAACATGTGTGCGATACAATATAACAAGTCATTTATAGGAGAGGAAATGTCCCATGATGTGTGACATTGCCTCTGCAGGAGATTTTATCATGGCAACGCGTTACCATGACGACGCAATGACAGGGTAACGCGTTACCCTGTACTATTCACGCGTTACCATGACAACACATTGACATTGACACGCGTTACCATGGTAGCACTTCAGGGGATGATTTTACTCAAAAATGAAAACTGGCCACTAAGCTTTTACCAATGAAGTTGCTTACCAGATTACAAGCCCTATCATAATTACACTGTCTACTACGTATATAATGTTCTGCAAGATCAGCTCCACGCTACATAAAGTCTCTGCTGAAGACTTGTCTCATCAGGAGATCTCTACTTCTCTACAATGACAATTACATACGAAATGATGTGAGCTATGAGAGAGGAGAGATATGAGTGAGGACGCATGTTTTCTCTCGTATATTTTGCTGGCAACTATAAGCCGCGCACGAGAAATAGGCGGATCAACGTCAAAACTTACTACATTACGCCATGATAATGACGTCATCTAAACCGCCTATTTCTCGTGCATGTTTTCTCTCAAAGTGCTGGCAACTAGATACTTTGATGAGTGTTTTTGGCAGATCAGTGGTTGATGGTTCGTGTGTTTAGCTGAGAGTTAAGACCTGATATCTCAGTTCAGCTAAGGACACACAGCAGTTGACTAGTTGAGAGTGACGTCATTATCAGGGTTTAGAGTGGAGGATTGATGGCGTCATAGAGGCTATTTTTAGAACGTTTAGGCGGTTTTGCGTGTGTTTTTAGCACAGATGGAGCAGCCGACCAATTGCAAGCAGTCTAGGAGAGTTTGCCATTGTCCATTGGTCACCAAGGATCTGCAGCAATGAGAGTAGTGTCATTATATTGACGAAATGTGGTGGTTTTAGCATACTCAGAAACGACCGTTTTTCGCGAAAAAGTATTAAACGCCGAGGTTTGGCATGAACTGGTGTAGCAGGTTAATTGCCGAGAAAATTACAATAAAAACAAAATTCTGATGGCATACAAAAACAAACGGGAAAGTCATCAAATGATTTGCTCAAAAATAACAATTTATGCAAACGAGCTTATAAGCTCGGCAAAATAATTACAAAAACAATTTTAGAAAATACACCCATACTTTTAATGATTGGCTACAGAAAGTAAGAAATATATTATTGGTTGTGTGAAAACAACGGACGAAATGACGATGTCAATTCAACTTTAAAATCCATGATAAATTTATCAATCCATCAACTATAAGCCGCTTACATGCATACATTTCTCGTACAAGAGCTATCTTTTATATGTTAGTTTCATACCCACAGCGCAGTGCCTATATTGACCAATCAGCGAGCACGACCCACATGATACTGCGATCTGATTGGACGAGCCAAGGAGTGTTGTGGGTTATAATCTATGCCTGTAATATATTCGAATTTACTGAAACATATTCCTAAGTTACAGAGCTTATAATCGGGTACATTATATTCCTAATCAAGTCGTTAGAGCATTAGACTTAACCATGGTTCAGGGGTTATGCTGTTGTCGTGTGGCAAAAGTAGGCGGTTTTGATAGGGAAAATTCACCATTGTAAACCCTGATAATGACGTCACTCTGAACTGTATGTAGTTTGTGGGGGGGTTTGGATGGTTATAATCCAGCTCATGTACCTTCTTGAGGAGTAATAAACGGCTCTAAGAATTGGGAAATTGGGAAGATCCGAGAACGCAGTATTTTAGGTACATCAATTCTCATGTAAGGTAGATCAAGATGTCGTGAGTTCTGAGAACGCCCGTTATTTCCACACGATCGCCACTTTGTACGTACGTGATACTGATTTAACAGTATATGAGTACATGGCCTGCCAAACGACTCGGAAATTTTAGAATGTTTCTCATTTCTCAAAGTCGCAAAAGTCGCAAAAGTCGTCAATCGAGTGACCTCCACATATATATGTAAGACACAAATAAAAAGCAGGAGTAAAATATTATTTTTAATCGAACTTACAAAAAGATACATTTGCCCAAGGCATATTATGATGGTTCACATAGACATAAAATCAAATACGCACACTGCGTCTCAGTGCAGAAGTCCGAAGGTAATAATTGACGTTATTTATGTTTATTATGAGTCATATGCATAGCATCGTTGGAATCAAGTAGTAAACCCCATCGTTAAAATAAAGTAGTAAATACTCCATCCTTGCATGTGTACAATATATACTCATGCACTTAGAGCCCAAAGCATTGTCTTACGAAGTCTTCAAAATCACGAGAAGTCGGGGGACACAATTATTCTGACGAACGGACTCATATCTGAGCATATAAAGCATAAAATTAAAAGAGAAATTATGATTAAAGCGATGGTAGGCATATATAATATATTGCATAGGTCATTGAATCCGCTGCTCTTTCATTGTCAATGCAGCAATCAGCATACGGTGGGTTATACCGACTGCACATAATTATGCTAGAATATAATGGTCTTTATTTCTCTCTTACTCAATAAATTCGAGATGATTTGAGTCAAAGAGGCAATGAAATCTACTTCTATGGATGGAAATAATAAACGAGAATTTTAACTCTGATCACATGATCTGGCTTAAAAATCAAAACCGTGTTAAAGGCTAACAACAGTAATAATTGATAATGGGGGTGCACAGGCGGTCGATTTTTTGATGCTGTCAATGTAATTGAATTGATTGAAGGCACCGATAGTACTGGCTGCACGAATAATAGACAATTATGAGTGAGGTCATTATCATGATTTAAAAAGGTGAAAATTTGGAGAAAAACCAGCTAGTTTCATCATAATATGCAGCCTGTGATGACCAAAGGATAATGTACTAGCTGTTAGGGCCCCCTGTGAATAACAAAGCTAATCTACTTGTGAAGAACCTTCGCACCGCAATATACCGCATGGCGAGGAGAACATACCAAATGCAAAGCTAGATTAAGGCACCCCCCCCTTCCTTAAACAAGTGCAGCCCCCTCCCCCCAATGGGGATGGAGAGCCCCCGACCGCCAACGTCTCGATCTCCCCCTATTGTCACGTGACAACCTAGCTTGATCCCTGGGCTGAAAATACCAAATACGGAACAAATTACGAAAACAAGACCTATGATAAGGGATCTAAAGTAAAGCAGGCAATGGTATAGCCAAGTATACCAGCCACACCCACACTGAACACTGGTCAGCTCCTAACTTTAGGAGCCTATTCTGGAGGAGAAGGGAATTACATAATCTGCTCTACGAGTAGTCTAAGAGAGAGTAGCTGGGACACCCAGCAACTCTATAATCTCCTGCAACTCTATAATCTCCTGCAACTCTACCCCAGCAATAACGAGCAGCCTCCCAGTTATACTGCAATCTCATCTCCATAATCACAGCTAGTGCTACACATGAATTAAATGATAATGCACACTGAGTGTAGCTAGTGTGTATTCTACTCTGAGGAGAGAAACTGAAGAAAACTTTGAAGAAAGGGGCAACGAAATAAGATACTGATAGAGAATAAAACTTCATAAGGGCGTATAGGAAGGGCGATTGTAATTAAAATTTGGCTAATACGAACATAAACACACAGAGTTGAGGAGCATGGGGTAAATCTTGGCCGTAAGACAAGATTCCGAGAGTAGATTTCAGGAGCTTCGGTGGAATTTGGGAATATAGGGTACCAAGATCATTGGACTGGCTATGAAATAGGGGGAGTACAATAGAAGGGGTGCTGGGTGACATTGGCCAATCAGCGTGCGAGTTGACCGTAAACACGCGTGCTGATTGGCCAATGTGGCAATTATATAACACCCCTGATTACAGATCCTTATTTCTCCACAATTAACAACACTATCACACAAAGCACCCGTCTACTCTCCTACAATAACAGAATGTATGTTTAAACCCGTGTAAAACTTCATTTAAACCTCCTCTCTATAGATGGAGCGTATAGCTGAACGAACTGTTGAATGCAGTTGTAAACGAGAGGAAACTTTTCTGATAAAAATATGAATAAAAAATCGGCAAAAAACAAAAATCTGCTCCCGGTAAAAGATTCAAATTTACATCTTAAATCCAAAATATATGATATCAAATCCAAGATTCAGTAAATCTGAAATCTAAATATGAGAAAATGACTGTAAAATTCTTACTTAGCCTCTTATAGACAGCATAAAAAATAGAGCGACGTTTTTCAGCAGAAGAGATACCTAAATAATTTAGCACAAATCATATGAAAGGCAGACGAATCTCAGACAATTATATGTAGGATCGGAAAAATTGGGATACTATAAAAGCTATAATTATAAAATTGACCGTTTTTCAAGCGTGCTATGTATTTTTAATTACACCCCAGCAAACGGCTGAGAGTTTAAGTTTTACTTTTAGAATCGTTGTTGTTACAGAAAACATTCAACAATCAAATCGGAAAGATTCAAGATTTTGTAAACTTCATCAATAAAACGAAGCTAATATGTGTAAAATTTAGTTTGATGATAAAAACTATAAACAGTATTTTGGTACAATATAATGGTAATGACTTAATAAGGTAATTTTGAAAATTTGAGACAAGGATTCCCTTTACCAAAACTTGATTAAGTATTCAATCTAAATATCAAATTCAAATTGGTTCAATTCAATGACAGGAAAAAGTGTTAATGCGTACTAAACAAATACATTTCAGTCATTTATAGGGCATCATAAATATAAAACAATAAAAAGTAAAAAAGAATCGATTAATACCACTCAACACACACACTGTTCACTTCTCCAAGGTTATTAGTCTTTTAGGTATCGTTTTAGAGCATTCTTGGCTTCTGAGAAACAGTTCAAAGCACTGAAAAGATGGACCACTTTCGTAGAGAATGATATGTTGGTTGTAACATGTTTGATGTTAGACTTGGATAAAAACCCGTGCTATCGAGAATCATGGTATCTGATGACGATAATTTTCCTCGAGCCACCATTAGAGGTAGATTTGTAGAAAATTCATGGTTCTCTGGAAGTCAGCCCAAACCCATGAGCTGATCTGGTGTCAATAAGAATCCAAGATGAAGATAGACATTTCCCTTCCACTTCCAGACAAAATTTACAAAACATGGCCTTGCTAATATCAATCGTAATGTTCTTTTCGTTTTGTTATTCTTTTTCATCCACAAAAAGGCACTGATGCCCGAGAAGCCAATGTGTGTCAATAAGAATTGCTTCATCCCACCAAATACAATCTGATAATGATATGTCAATCTGACTTTATGATAATATTAAAAAGTCAAAGAATCAACAAAGACTCGTGGATCCAGAGCAACCCCTTTCTAAGGAAACCCATTCCTTTCCATAGAAACCCATTCCTTTCCATAGAAACCCATTCCTTTCCATAGAAACCCCTTTGTTTCCATAGAAACCCATTCCTTTCCATAGAAACCCATTCCTTTCCATAGAAACCCATTCCTTTCTGGAGATTATCTGACATTATCTGGAATTTGTCTGACCCTTTACTACATCCACACCTGCGTCATCCCATAGTATGCCATCTCTATGATTTCGTCATCATCAAAGCATAAAGTAGCATGTTGATGACGTCATTATCACAGCCCAATGTGTTATGACTATGTTGATTACTAAACAACAGTATCGTCCACATCAAGCAGTATCCCTGCTATACAAGCCGTCATCTGACAGGCTACAGTCCCAGCCAGCATTGAACTGAACACCAGTTTAGCTAGGTCTGACTTTCTACTGGGCGCCATCACAGACAGAGCTCCAACCTGGGATATAAGGGGAGTAAAATGAGTGGTGTCAAGGTTGGAATGGTGTCAAGCTTACAGTGGTGTCAGGGTTAGATGGTGTCAAAGTTAGAGTGGTGTCAATTTTAACTGGCTGAAGGAAATATGAATGGAGTGGGTTAGTAAAATGCGTAACGGTGTCAGGGTAGACCCGCGGTGTCACTGACTGTGGATACAGGTGCTGGGGTAAACTGGTGGAGTTACCTGGTGTCAAAGTTAGCTGGTGTCAGGGGAATCTGGTGCTTCTTGTGAACTGTTGTCAGTGCAAATACATGGCAGAAATCAATTAAAAGCAATTTTGACACCAATCATACCTGTATTCCCATGGAGGAGATGTTGCCGAAACCACACAAGGCATACGTCATCAGAACCTCCGTTCTCACATTAATTAGCTTATTCTGAGGGAGGTAGCATTTCATAAAGAAAAAAAAATGGATACCCAATCTTCAAATTCATCAGATTAACGATCTGGCATTCATTTTCATTTCGGTCATTCCATTCATCTCCCAGATTTGCATCATGATTCTCGTAGAATCTTCTCTAATTTGCTGAAAATTATAACAAATCTACATCCCCCAATATATCATAGTCTTACCGTTACTTTCTCTGCCAGTTTAGCGTACGCCACATACTCGTTTACAAGTACTTTGATAGCAAGTAATTCCCCTGCTTGTTGACATTGACTCTCCTCAATTCCCAACATCCAGGCGAAGGGTATGAAGATGTAGCCTATCAATTTCTGAGGGGAAGGGGAAATTTCTTTAACTTGTTGCATCTTTTACAATTTTTGAAAAACTTTTCTTTCTTGAACCCATGACTATGAATTATTATCGTAAAGAAAAAGGTTATTATGAATCGGTTTGACTTTGCCTAATAAAGCTAATTTGCCAGCAATCATTTAGCATTTTCGGTGTTTTTATCTTGAAAAACATGCTTGGTAATGGAATGGACATGAAATATTCATCAAGCTTTAGTCTAAGAAACTTACGGTAAAAGACATGTCCCAGTTGACGCACATAGCCAAGTAAGCAAACCAGGTCTCAAAACAGTCGAAGAAGGCAAGGAAAGTTATCAACATCACAATGATGTTGGCAACGAGACCTGAAGTATTGGAAAACGTGAAGTAGGAAATTTGAAATATGAAAATGTAAAATAGGAAAATGTGAACGTGGTCATTGAATCACTGTAGTATAATCTAACAGGGTAAACTGGTTTCGGGGTGAACTGGTGTCAGTGCAAACTGGTGTCAGTGCAAACTGGTGTCAGGGTAAACTGGTGTCAGGGTAAACTGGTGTCAGTGCAAACTTGTGTCAAAGCAAATCTCACCTATCGCAACTGAAGCACCGTTCTTAGCAGCTTCAATGAAGTTTTTAGCGTCTTCCAAAGGAGGAATGACGAAATCATCTCCAGATCTGTACTTGCTTTCCTCTGAGGATAAAATGTTATTAGAATTTCACAAGTAAAACAAAGCGACTCCTGAGCATTCGATAAAAATTAGGTCGCCCAAGTGCAAGCTGGTGATAAAATCGCCAAAAAAAGTTAAATAAAGAAAATTTCTGTGATGACTCTGATATAAGGTGTTTAAAGATATCTGACAAGAAAACCTCCCGCGTTTATTGCAGCCATTTCTCTCGGCAACATCAAATTAAACGGAATTTGGTTTTAAATTAAAGATATCTGTCAGGAAAGACCTCAATTCCCTTACCTCTCTCGGGATAGACTAGTTTGGAGATAGCCAGAGCAGCAGGGCAACTCATGACAGAGGCAGCAATGAGATGTTTAGCAGGGATACCCATCCCTATGTAGGCAGCCAGCACTCCGCCTGATGGAAAGCAATGAGATGTTTAGCAGGGATACCCATCCCTATGTAGGCAGCCAGCACCCCACCTGATTGAAAGAATAAGTTATAGTATAGTCGTGGATTCAAATTCGAGGATAAATCAATTCACCACTTTTTCGGCAAACAATGGCTCTTATCCGTTAGTTTTTTAGATTTATAAGTATTAAGCAAATCTTAAAGGCGCTATTTTCTGTCGATTAAAAGAAACACAGCTTTTGAAGAACCCCATTGCTCTATATAGCGTACCTGCTCAACAGTTGGCTTTATGTCAAGTCAGGATTTAGAAGTACTTGAACAATTTGCAGCAAATTTCATCCGCCGAAAAAAAATCCCTATTGTACCTGCAATGGTAGCGAATCCGCCCGTCATGACAGCGTGAATCTCTGACTTTGTCATGTGAGGTAGGAAAGGTCGGATCATGAGGGGAGCCTCTGTCATCCCCACAAAGATATTCCCTGCTGCGTTGAGGGACTCTACTACTGAGGTCTGCATCGTGTAGAACATCAACTTGCTGATTCCTGGGGGTTGAGTGTGCTTATTTCTGGGGGTTGAGGGGGGAGGGAGTGAAACATCAGTTTACTGATTCCTGGGGGTAGGATATTAGCGAAACAGGCGGTTGCAAAAATGAGGAATTGGTTCAGATTTATGGTTCAGAGTAATCTTAAGAAAGATTCGGAAGAAAGAAAACAAGCCCTCACATAAAATAGCACACTCACCCATGATGATGACTTGCAGGATCCCAATGTGGAAGAGAATGGACACGAAGGCTGAGAAGAAAACCACTGTAGGTATCAGGATACTGCATGACCAGATGCTGTAAAACAATGACAATGATTACAGATTTTGTCAAAATACGCTATCATGTCAGTTAGAACATGGTAGCGACAGTTATAAATTATTTTTCGCCATAATATTGAGCGATCAAACATGTTATCAGATATTATTCACGTAAAGTTCAGTTAAGATTCACGTTAAGTTTAGGGAGCAAATTGTAAACGCTTAATGAGAGAGAGTTTTGAAAAGGTTCAGTTAATTATTTGATCTTTTCTAATACCTGTACTTCCACTCGTTTCCCGCCTGCACATCCCCCACAAAGGCACCGTTCATAGCAACTTCACCGAACACGAAGTTACCGCCTACCTTCGCGTAATCTGAGGGGATACATGTAAGGAATTACTCCAAAATACTCTAATCTGCAGTAATTTGCTGGCGGAAGAACTTAAAATTATCGCCTCTGTGATCAATCATTTAAGCCCCAGAAAATATCAAGATTCAGCACGGATTGCTCTCCACATACCCAGGAATCTCGCTGTTTGCTCCCCGATGAAGTCGAAGACATCTTCGCCTGGTTTTGTCTTGAGAATTAGCATAGCAAACACGTACTGGAGTCCTAAACCCCAGAATACACAGCGCCACCGCACCTGGAAAGAGAAATGTGGTTTTGAGAGTGATGTTATCAATCATGTTGGGACTTTTCAGTGAAAGAATCTAGGTCTAAGGTTACATTATTTTTGCAATGAGACTGGAGCTCTGTCACGAAACATTTGGAGTGCACTTACGAACTATGTTACGAAGGAAATGCATGAAGTTACGAATGAAATGCATGGTGGCTCACACGAACTTAGTTTACGATCTTCTTATCTCAAAAGTTACGATCTTTCTCAACTGAGTTACGAACTTCTATTTTTTGTCTGTAAGTCTCCCACGTGACCACTTTAATCGGCAGATAATAAGTCACGTGACTTTAAAGTCTTCGTAACTCCTACGATCTTCTTAAGTTAGTTCGTAACTCGGGTAAAAATCATAGAAGTTCGTAAGTGCACCTCAAGCTGTACTTACGAAGGTTTTATAGTTCGTAAATCCAGCAGAATTTGGCTTAGGTGCTAAATCAAGCAATCATCTCATGGATAATCAATGATATAATCAAATCATGAGATCATTTCCCTTCCATGGCATTGGGGAAAGGATGGTATTTGGCTGAAGTCAGATCTTACCTAAAATTAATGAGATCTAACCTAAAATTAATGATTGCATCTCGAAAAGACAAATTTCCAGCATTTTGTATTCCAATTGCTCGTTTAGCACATGTCAATTGCTCAGTATTTCAGAAGGTATTCATCGGCAAGGCAAAAAATATACGTAGAGGTAATTGTACCTATTATGGAAAGGGTAGTATTTTGCCTTGGAACAAACATGATTGATCTTTTGTTTCAGTTAAGTATGGACACATGGACTATGGCCATGGTCACCGCCTATGGATCCTGCAGATTAAAATTTGCGTAAAAACTAAGAACTGAAGAGGCAGTGAGGCGCAAACTGGAAGGTGTAATGCATTCCATGTTCAAAAAATGTCTTATAAAGTTATAATAACAAGCTATTGACCTGTATGTGCCTCTGCTTCTCCGGTGATCAGCGATAGGGTAATGTTTCCATATTAGGCAGTGTGTACAGTGTACTTCATCTATATATGGTAGTCATTATCCAATCACGTGGGCTAGATAATTGAATCAATTTGTGGTAACCTTCTTCGTAAAATGCCGTTCGTGTGAGACACATTCATGGATTTCATTCGTAGAGTTACGAAGCAAAAGTTTCGTGTGAGTCACGAGTAGAAGTTCGTAACACTTAAGAAGTTCTTAAGTATTTACGAACTATGTTACGAAGATATTTCGTGACGGAGCTCCTGGGAAAGAGAAATATGGTTTTGAGAGTGATGACTGATGATATCATTGAAGAGATGCATCAGGATCTGAAGTTCTTAGACCTAACCAGTGGGAGGGGCAATATTTACCATCTAGATATTTTATTTAGAATTCCATATAAAACTAGCTACCACGTGTCTTACCTTGGCTTTGTCTTTTGAGAAGAGGAAGCAGAGAAGAACGTACAGCACCAGACCACCAAGAGCCTGCGTAAGTTTTTACCATTAAAATGTAGCATGAAATTCAAGAAAATATGTCAAAAACTGACTTTCATTTACTATCATAACCCTTCATTTGAATTGGTGATTCACTATGTCTTGAGACTTCCCACCACGACAATAGGATAATTCAAAGGAATAATATAACAAAGAAAGCATACCTGTGCCTTCCTGACCCTATTCTTCTCTAAGCCCTTAGGACTATCCACTATGAAGTAAATTACCAGAGCCAGGAATATCACTCCGATTACAATGCCGAACACGAGGTTGGCTCGAGGCCAACTCTTCTCTATCTTCTCTGGTATGTTGGGCGGGTCGTAGGAGAGGATAAACTGGAAAATAGGGAGTTGTTGTTATTCCTGATATCTATTATCTAACTGCCAGTTCAAAATTTTTGGGTTCGGCCATCATTATGGTTAAAGGCAAATGTTTCGAGCGAAAAATAAGGCCGTTAGAAATCTATGTTTTTCAAATTTTAGCTAAATTCACTGGAGATTGAGCCCAAATACTGGTTGTATTCCCGAAATCAATGATACAAATAGTTCTTCGCGATGCATCAATTCAATCAAAATTCTAAAAACATCTCACCAAGTACAGCCCGTAGAGTATAGCACAAGCTGTTCCGAACGCCACGATCCCTATGAGGATCCTGCTGTGTTCAGGGTTGATGAGAATAGCAGCTATTGTGTAGGAGTAGATGAAGACGAGGATCAGAGCCCACTTCACCTTACGAAGTGTGTCAGCGTGCTGCACGCAGAACTTCTGAAATGGAAGGCTTTTAGTTTTTGATTTTTCAAAAAAATTTTTGATAGAATTTTTCTATTGAATTTTCATTGAAAAAATTGAATTTTCTTGATTTCTGTACTGATTTTACATGAATTTTAGTATCCATATTTGAGCAACAAAACCAATAAAACCCACCCTGATGCACCCCGTATCATCATCCTGCAGCTCCTCATCTGTAGTTGCTGTCACATCATTATAGGTAGGAGGGGCTGGAGGAGTGCCTTGCTCCAGATCATCTCCACTAAACGTCTTCATTTCTTGTGGGGGAGCGGGAGGGGGACTTTCTTCAAGCTGCGGGTTAACCGTTAATAAAATAATCAGGATCTTAATTTAACGATCAGGATCATGATGACATCTTAATTTATATTATCATTAATCTAGATCATCTCCACTAAACGTCTTCATCTCTTGTGGAGGCGGAGGGGGACTTTCTTCAAGCTGCAAAAAGTGAGACTTTATAAAGGGCAGAAATAATGGGATGAAAAATGGGGGCTGCTGGGAACCGGCATATAATCATATTCAAGATTCCGTCGCACATTTCTGCATGAAAAAGTTTCTGTTACGCCTACAACAAACCTTTTCAAGACCAGTAGAATCCCCGACAGAACAATTGGAAAGTACGACCATTTGCCAGACTTACAATTCACTCACGCATCCGACCAGAAGGAAAATGGCTAGAAATGATACATGAAATTCGCCGAAGCGAGCAAATTAGTGATATATCAAATCTAAGGAGCAGATGTCTAATTCATCAAATTAGATAACGAATAATTTGACATCTGTTTGCAATGAAATCGTTGCGAAGTCACGAATCTGCCAAATATACAAAAAGTATACACAGTCAAGTACAATCCATTCATTCAACCACCCGGGAATCAAGCCACAGTAAGACTCAAAGTGTGTAATAAGAGCAAGTGCTAAATACGTCACTCAATTGTTCGGTGTGATTCTTAAGCCAAAAACCGATTATAACACTGCACCGACTGGAATATACTGACTTAATAACACTGCACCGATTTGAAAACTGAGTAAAAGGACGCTGCACCAGTGATTTAATTCTATTAAAGGAACCGGGCAACCACCAAACTGACTTTAATACTTTAATAAGGGTCCCGACTTAGTGCATTTTGGAAATAAAGCGGTGAAGGTATATTGGCAAAAACTCAGAACACAATTTTTAACCGAAAATTAAAGCAGTGAATGGGAATACCAACCGGGGAATTGACTGAATTCATCATTATATTATGAAAATGATGAACAAATTACATATATATTGGTAACTTGATTAAATGGTTGTACTTACTTTCAGAGTCATGATTCTGCAATGAGCGACGCATTCTTTATCTCATATGCTCATAATCATATGAGATGGTAAGTTTTTATAACAGAAAAACGAAACCAAAAGAATAATTAGTACCATAAAATGATGTCAGAGTTAATAATAAAGCGGTGTCAGCCGTCAGGGTATTCAAGTGGTGTCAAAGTAATGGAGTGGTGTCAGCAGGGTTATCAAGTGGTGTCAAAGTAATGGAGTGGTGTCAGCAGGGTTATCAGGTGGTGTCAAAGTAATGGAGTGGTGTCAGCAGGGTTATCAAGTGGTGTCAAAGTAATGGAGTAACAAAGTAGAATGAGGGAGTGCATCTAGTGGAACGACTACGAGGGAATATCAATAAGGTAGTGGTACGTCCTTGGTAGGAGAGAAAATCGGCGAAAGTTTCAAGTTTACGGTCCAAGTTATACTGTCGTCAAACTCAACGGATTGCTCAAGACTTGTATCTACTCAGTTGCATATTTCCACTACAGTTTAACAATTAACATACATGTTATGTATATTGTAGACCGAAGTTAAATCAGCTCTGAATTCAATGTAAAGTTCAAATATATAAAAACATTTTAATATATCAAGAAAATCTGCAAAAGGGCTTGATTTGACATATGCGTAAATATTTTCTCACCCTAAAATCGACTAAAAGCCCGGTTTCATGTAAATTTAGAAACACTGCAATACATAAATTGGATCGACTACCCTCACGAATATGACCGTTTAGCGACTTTATAGAAATATTTGTCATGTAAAATCTCAAAGATCATCGCATTCAGATAAAGGACTATGTCATAGTCTAAAAGACTACGTCGTCTAAAAGACTATGTTGTTTAAAAGTTTAAAAGACAATTTAGTCTAATAAAAGACAAGGAATAATCTGATTAATGTAGTCCGATAAAGTACCATTATTAATGAAAGAATGAAATGTAGTCTAAAAACTATATCTAAAAGAAGATAACATATCTCGAAGATCACTGCATCTCAAAAGACCATATTATTCAGGGTACAGCAATTCTGTACTGTGGTCAGTCGATAAAAATCGTACGTGTCGTACTACAAAGGGCAGAGCGGGTGGCAATCGAGGCCAGGACTAATCTGATTAATAGCAACGTTCCGATAATCAGTACCAATGGTTCTATCGAAATACCATTGTCCATTATATTGACGAAATTAAGTCTATATATAGGGCCCCTAAATACTCAGATATGGAGTTTCTGTGAGGATCTGAAATTATGTTTCCTGAGCCGATCTGTGATCCTCAAATTCAGTCAAACACGGATGTATACAAGGTAGTTGAAAGAGACGAATGACAAAAACAAATGGTGGCGATTCGATTTTGGGTCATTTTTTGTTATTTGACAATTGGCCAAGTCACGAATGAAAAACAGACTGTTAATCTTAAATTAACTCATCTCCAACTAAACAAATTCCATCACTGCATAATGATAAAATTTAACAGATGCTTTTCCTCATCTTTTTTCTTTCTAAATCAAAATGTAAACAATACAATGAAGAGCCGAGGAAGTTGAGAAAGATGAAATAAACATCTGGTGCACCTCTTTTCTACTCAAATCTCAAATTGTGATTGGAGTACGTCGCAGAAACAAGAAAAATGCAAACTCCACTTCATCATACGCTACAAAAATAATAAAATTCCCATGAAATATTTAGATGATCTAGCTCTTATGAATATGATCATGGTTGCTATGGTAAGGCATTAGCCTGCTCAAAAGTGCTCAAAGCACAGAATAATGCTCGTCATGCAAAACTCACAGCTCTTACCAAATAATTCCCTCACGAGCAAAGCACGCGAATCTACGAAATTAACAAATTGAATTCTCCTAACAATAATAGACTTGTGTGCTTACCTTCACAGGTTCATAGGTCGTAGCATGCATCTATATAACGCTCCGTTTTATTAATGGCCACGTCCAATCAAACTTCCAACTTCAGTAGACTGTAGAATCCTCTGAAGTCGTTTTCTGAGCAAGTAAATTGCTTCAGATCTGTGATTTGTTGGTTCACTTCATCCTAAGTTCCTGGAAGGAGGGAAGTAGTTTTAAATAACCTTATAAACTTCCAAATTAGCGGGTTGTTTAGAATTCAAATGAGCTGAAAACGGTGGTTTTTAAGCTTTTAAGTATTATAAATAAGATTTACGGACAAAACTGTTCATAACTATTTTATTTTAAGCCGGACTATTATCGAAAACTGGCGGATAGAGTTTGGAATCATGAATTATTCGACAATATTCAGAGCACGAAAAAGATTCAACATGAAAATAACAAACGCATAGCGACACTATCATGTACTCATTTAATACGGAACAAGCACAACAGCACAAAATGCTTGCTACAACAATAATAGACGCAGGGGGACGGACATTTCATCTCACGACACTTCATCTCAGGACACTTTATCTCGCAATATGTCAGCTCTACGCAAAGGTAAGGGTTTGAGTAAGGGCTTAGGTTAGGGTCAGGGTTATGGTTTGGGTAAGGGTCAGGACAGGGAGATGAAGTGTCCTGAGATGAAATTTATGTCGCCCACCCGAAACGCATAGCGACAATGTACTCATGTAATACGGAACAAGCACAGCAGCACATAATGCTTGCCACAACATATTGAATCCAATGCTGAAATAGACAATAACATGAATTCATAAAGGCGTGCTATAGATAGCTATATAGAAATTACTAAATTAAGAAATATAGATCTATATTCGTTGAATACCATCTTATTGATGTATTATATTTTAGAATATACTTTGTTTGTATGTGATGGTAAATTTTACGTTTCGGCACATTGCCAGCCCCACCGTGGGTTTCACAAGAACAAAAAGTGAAAGGAGTTAAGTAAAAAGTAGCACAAATAGTACTGACAATGACAATAAATTTGTTGGACCTGTAAACTACATATTGTAATTAGCATCGTATAATTAGTCGAATTGTAGAGTCGCTAGTGTCAAAAGTATACAGGCTGCCCCTAATAGTAATAAAAGCTAATAGGATCCAATTATATTGTTGTTATTGATAACGAGCTCGGCTAACGAGGCTATGAAATGTGATATGATGGTACTTTCATTAAAGAAAGATGTACAGCGGCAGCTTCAGACTTGAGAGATGCAGAACAGTGATCAGAGACCACGAAAGCTATCAAATTGGGATAGCTTAAAGCTTTTAAATTGGGGTAGGTATTGAATTGGGAGAGCTAAAAGCTTTTAAATTGGGGTAGGTATTGAATTGGGATATGTATTGTCTATCCCAATCAATCGAGTTTAATTTGGACATAACAGATATCCATAATAAAAGGCTGCTCGATTTTCGCTCCACTATATCAAGTATGACTAAACACGAGTTCAAATATTAAACTGCATTCGAGGGATTGTAAACTGAGATGGTTCAAAGTGGAAAACTGAAGAATGGAGGACGAATGGAATAGGTTCAATAAGCTCATGCAGGCTCCACGCTCTTTCAGAAGTTCAGAACGTACAATGGCACAACGTGACTGCTAGACTATATGACTATTACACTACCATTCTCATATTGATGCATTGTACAGTTTATACACCATGTACAGCCAATATAGTTTCCTTTATATAAGTTGAGAGATTGAAGCGTCTCGAGAGAGACTACAATATACGAAAAGTGTCCCCAATTGACCATGTTAACGCATCATAATGACATCACTATCAAATGTCTATGTTTCGTGACAGCTGCGGTGAACTTATCAGCAATATACATCCAGAGTCGTTGAGTGATGAGGCTTACAATGCACTTCACACCAGCTGCTCAGGGTCTCTATTATATTCGAATTCAATGGTCATTCAAGATTTAATGGCGAGTCATTCAAGATTTAATGGCGAGTCATTCAATTGTTTCAATTGTTTGACCATTTATGGTCAAACATTCAAGTTTAAATGGTATGAGGCATTCAATCTTTAATGGTAAGTCATTCAAGATTTAATGGCGAGTCATTCAAGCTTTAATGGTGAGTCATTCAAGCTTCAAAGGTCAAACATTCAAGTTTAAATGGTATGAGGCATTCAAGCTTCAAATGGTAAGACATTCAAGTTTCAATACAATGGTATTAGGTATTCAAGATGCAACCAGCTAGTTATGTCAGTGTGGCAGATTATACTGAGAGCATAGCTAAGTGACAAATTGGTGACAGATTCACTTAGTGAAAAATTTAGAAAGTGACAGATTCACGAGAGCACTAGGTGACAAATAAGCCTGGTCACAAATTTACAATGAGACAAATTTACCCGGCTACAACTTTTCAGAACATAGCCTTTTACTTGTTATAGCTATAGTCACGAAATTCAAAATGATGAAATTGAAGTAAGCTTTCAACTGAAATATTTGAGAGGAGTTATTCAAAGATTCAAATTTAATGCGAAACTGAATTACATTTATCTAAAACACCATTACCTTTAATCTCAATCAAAAATTCACATAGAACCTGAAGAGCGTCCCAAATTTTTGGACCTAATCTATCAACAAGTGCCAAAACATCTGCAGTAAAGTTAGAGTCTCGATGAGTTGTAAATTCTTCTAAATCTCCCAGACGCTCAGCTAGCGCTTGATAAGCCCCGAAATCAGTGACGTATTTCCAAATGAGCATCCCAAAACCATAAACCAACTGAAGTGGTGAAAACCTCTCATACTCTTCCATGAAACTGTCAAAATCACCATACGGGGATTCAGATGCTATCCCTTCAGAATCCCGGAAAGACTTTTCAGATATCCCCTTTCCTTTCTCACCAATCCGCTCGACTTTCTGACAAGTTTCACACAAAGTCTGATAGTAAATCTCCAGGAATTCCCCCAAGTTATCTCGTCTTTGTGGCGGGGTTGCCGCCTGACACAAATACTGATTTAGATCCCATACACCTTCCCCATATCGAATGAGTTGGTAGTCAAAGAACTTGACTGATACGGGATCGGCGGAATCAGAGACTGATAAATCAGATACTTCTGCAACTTCCAGGTTTGTGGTAGAATCTACTGCTGAAGAAGCAGCTATGTTTAGGGGATGGAAATCTCCATGAATCAGGATAGATCTGTCAGGATTCTCTCTCAAACGAATCTTATTCATCAGCTCCAATGGGTCCTTTACGACAGATCTGAGAGAGGCAAGAGTGTTACGAATGTCAGGTAGAAGCTCCGGAGAAATGTCATGAAGTTTGGAATGAAGAGTGTCAGGGCAACTCAGGACAATCTGCAGGATCTTACATGTCTTGTGGAACTCTCCGTTGTAAAAAGGTGCCACAACATGGTGAGTATCCTTGCTCAGGATGAAATCCTCCGTCAGCAAGGGATGGTCTTGTCTGAAGTTGAAATCAGGATGTTGTCTAACTGCGTGGAACACCCCATGGTACCGTGCTATCGATCTCATTACTTCAATAACAGTCTCGATATCATGGAATTCATCACTGGAAGATACTTGGAACTGTTTACCAGATTGAGGATAAAACAGATCCTCAAAGACAAAGTAATGGTCATCACCCACCATCCCTTGGCCATAGTAGTGAGGGAAAAGACTCTTGATTTCGGAGTAAAGCTCAGTATTCCTATCCGACAAGAAATCTAAGATGGACGGGATTACTGTCTCATACATGATGGATTCCTTATCAACAACGTGAAGCTGAGATTGAACAGGAGATTGCATGTTATTCCGCTTTGCAAACACTCTCTTTTGGTTTTGAGCACTTTTAGCAACATCTAAATCAGTAGTTACAGGAGTAACCATGGCGTCAGGAGTTACCATGGTGTCAGGAGTTACCATGGTAACAACAGGAGTTACCATGGTAACAGGCTCTACAAGGAATCTCATCTGTTGACTCCCCCTACCTTTTGTATCCAGAGTCGGTTCTACTTCCACATGATAAGAATCTCCTAGGATACCACAAACCAAGTCCTTGACAGAGTGGTACACTGACATGTGACCAAACGCTACAGACAGATGATCAAATCTAGAAAGCTAGAAGAAACCTTCTTATCAATTTATTATCAACTCATCAAGAGATTATTATTAACAGATCCTTTGATTAATACTCTTGAAATTGAATGGCTAATTACTGACCAAATTCAAGGAGCCCTGATATCAATAAATATTAATAATCAGTCGAAACCAACTTCAAATTCAATAATCAGGATTTAAAAGAGCTGTGGAGTCATGTTTCAAGTTCAATAATCAATATCCAATAATATGTTCTAGGGCTATTCTATTTATAGCAGAAAACGGCCATATGCGAGATCCAACGAGAGATTTAGAAATTAGGAAATCCGAGACGAAATTCGATGAAAGTTTGGAAGCTTCAGGCTTAAATTAAACTCAGAATGTTTGAAGTTCGAGTTACATCCCTGAAATTTCTCAAATCAGGCTGAGGTAAAATGTACCTTTGCCATGAGATCGATCAAACTACCAAAAGTAAAACACGAAAGGATCAAATTGCTAAATTGTGCAAAACAAGCAAAGCTACACTGCTACACTGCACAGAAAATGATATGAATTCAACTTCCTACTATCCTGATAGAGTAATAGCATTATACATTCACCTCAGAAAATGTCATTAAATTGTATTTTTATTTGATCATTAGCAACAGATACGGCTATTATACATGATGGACTGAAATACGTACAATTTCACACTGAACTGCGAGTAAAAAACACAACCGACAGCACTGCAATAAAGCAATATTAACTGGCACATTATTTAAATGAGAGGGTAGATACCAATGACATTTTCGCTTGATGATTGATCTTTGTGCACATTTATGTTCAATATTTTACTATGTAAAAAAATTTCTTAGCAGAAGGATCGATAATTATCGAAGATAAGTTTGAGACTTGAATTTTTTATTGATATTGTGAATCCTAAACATTTCTCTGTTCTTGTTACAATATTAACTGGCAAAAGATGGATTTTATCGCGATGAATTTAATCTTGATAAATCGAGAAGTCTGCGATTTGCCATCAGACTCAGAGACACGCTTTAAAACTAGCCGTAACAGCAACTAAATCATGACCATGTTGATCGAAATACATCAAAGCATCAACATGGTCAGTGCACATAGGCACTGCACTGTGCATATGTCTCGTTAGATTGCGTAGGAGCTTAAAAGCTTAAAATGCACCTTAAGACTTTTAGAGAATAGAGTTTAAAACTTTAAGAGCTTAATGAGAGCTTTATAATGGCATTAAGTCAGGAAAATCATGAACCGAGGATGTATATTGTACAACAGTACACAAAATTTGGTTCATTGATGAAAGGTGGATGATGATAAAGAAATGAATTCATTCGACTTCAAGACGCGATGGAGCAATCAGCAATAATTGAAAGATTGAACCTATTAACTTATTGAAAGATTAAAGTAACACTAACACATCTCTACCGATATTGTGTAGCAACGTCGAAAAGAATGTGCGATATGGAAATCAATCAAATGTATTCGAAATGGGTGTACAATGTGAATCAATACACGAATTACTGATCTATGTGACAGGGAACGCGCGCGCACTGTCTCACTGGATTGAGGTCAGCCAATCGGCGCGCAGTATTCACGTCACGTGATGGATATGAGAGATCTGATGAAGAGAGTCGGACCTAAGTGTACCAACTGTACCAAATGCATTATCTTGGTACAACGGGTCATATCTCCGAATTCCTTCGTCATAATTTCATGAAACTTTGCAATCCATTTGAGAGTGGTCCTAAGAAGGGAAAAACGTCAAAAAATCGAAACTCCACGTGCTAGTTTCACCGCTACAGTCAAACACAAGGATTTATTTTGATTTTACGAAGGTCGACTTGGTACAAGGGTCATATCTCCGAATTCCTTCGTCATAATTTCATGAAACTTTGCAATCCATTCGAGAGTGATCCTAAGAAGGGAAAAACGTCAAAAAATCGAAACTCCACGTGCTAGTTTTACCGCTACAGTCAAACACAAGGATTTTTTTTTGATTTTATGAAGGTCGACTTGGTACAAGGGTCATATCTCCGAATTCCTTCGTCATAATTTCATGAAACTTTGCAATCCATTCGAGAGTGATCCTAAGAAGGGAAAAACGTCAAAAAATCGAAACTCCACGTGCTAGTTTTACCGCTACAGTCAAACACAAGGATTTATTTTGATTTTACGAAGGTCGACTTGGTACAAGGGTCATATCTCCGAATTCCTTCGTCATAATTTCATGAAACTTTGCAATCCATTCGAGAGTGATCCTAAGAAGGGAAAAACGTCAAAAAATCGAAACTCCACGTGCTAGTTTTACCGCTACAGTCAAACACAAAGATTTCTTTTGATTTTACGAAGGTCGATTTGGTACAAGGGTCATATCTCCGAATTCCTTCGTCATAATTTCATGAAACATTGCAATCCATTCGAGAGTGATCCTAAGAAGGGGAAAGCGTCAAAAAATCGAAACTCCACGTGCTAGTTTTACCGCTACAGTCAAACACAAGGATTTCTTTTGATTTTACGAAGGTCGATTTGGTACAAGGGTCTTATCTCCAAATTCCTTCGTCATAATTTCATGAAACTTTGCAATCCATTCGAGAGTGATCCTAAGAAGAGAAAAACGTCAAAAAATCGAAACTCCACGTGCTAGTTTTACCGCTACAGTCAAACACAAGGATTTATTTTGATTTTACGAAAGTCGATTTGGTACAAGGGCCATATCTCCGAATTCCTTCGTCATAATTTCATGAAACTTTGCAATCCATTCGAGAGTGATCCTAAGAAGGGAAAAACGTCAAAAAATCGAAACTCCACGTGCTAGTTTTACCGCTACAGTCAAACACAAGGATTTATTTTGATTTTTCAAAGGTCGATTTGGTACATCGGTCATATCTCCGAATTCCTTCGTCATAATTTCATGAAACTTTGCAATCCATTCGAGAGTGATCCTAAGAAGGGGAAAACGTCAAAAAATCGAAACTCCACGTGCTAGTTTTACCGCTACAGTCAAACACAAGGATTTATTTTGATTTTACGAAAGTCGATTTGGTACAAGGGTCATATCTCCGAATTCCTTCGTCATAATTTCATGAAACTTTGCAATCCATTCAAGAGTGATCCTAAGAAGGAAAAACGTCAAAAAAATCGAAACTCCACGTGCTAGTTTTACCGCTACAGTCAAACACAAGGATTTATTTTGATTTTACGAAGGTCGACTTGGTACAAGGGTCATATCTCCGAATTCCTTCGTCATAATTTCATGAAACTTTGCAATCCATTCGAGAGTGATCCTAAGAAGGAAAAACGTCAAAAATCGAAACTCCACGTGCTAGTTTCACCGCTACAGTCAAACACAAGGATTTATTTTGATTTTACGAAGGTCGACTTGGTACAAGGGTCATATCTCCGAATTCCTTCGTCATAATTTCATGAAACTTTGCAATCCATTCGAGAGTGATCCTAAGAAGGGAAAAACGTCAAAAAATCGAAACTCCACGTGCTAGTTTTACCGCTACAGTCAAACACAAGGATTTATTTTGATTTTACGAAGGTCGACTTGGTACAAGGGTCATATCTCCGAATTCCTTCGTCATAATTTCATGAAACTTTGCAATCCATTCGAGAGTGATCCTAAGAAGGGAAAAACGTCAAAACATCGAAACTCCACGTGCTAGTTTTACCGCTACAGTCAAACACAAGGATTTATTTTGATTTTACGAAGGTCGACTTGGTACAAGGGTCATATCTCCGAATTCCTTCGTCATAATTTCATGAAACTTTGCAATCCATTCGAGAGTGATCCTGAGAAGGGAAAACGTCAAAAATCGAAACTCCACGTGCTAGTTTTACCGCTACAGTCAAACACAAGGATTTATTTTGATTTTACGAAGGTCGACTTGGTACAAGGGTCATATCTCCGAATTCCTTCGTCATAATTTCATCGAAACTTTGCAATCCATTCGAGAGTGATCCTAAGAAGGGAAAAACGTCAAAAATCGAAACTCCACGTGCTAGTTTTACCGCTACAGTCAAACACAAGGATTTATTTTGATTTTACGAAGGTCGACTTGGTACAAGGGTCATATCTCCGAATTCCTTCGTCATAATTTCATGAAACTTTGCAATCCATTCGAGAGTGATCCTAAGAAGGGAAAAACGTCAAAAAATCGAAACTCCACGTGCTAGTTCCACCGCTACAGTCAAACACAAGGATTTATTTTGATTTTACGAAGGTCGACTTGGTACAAGGGTCATATCTCCGAATTCCTTCGTCATAATTTCATGAAACTTTGCAATTCATTCGAGAGTGATCCTAAGAAGGGAAAAACGTCAAAAAATCGAAACTCCACGTGCTAGTTTTACCGCTACAGTCAAACACAGGGATTTCTTTTGATTTTACGAAGGTCGAATTGGTACAAGGGTCATATCTCCGAATTCCTTCGTCATAATTTCATGAAACATTGCAATCCATTCGAGAGTGATCTTAAGAAGGGAAAAACGTCAAAAAATCGAAACTCCACGTGCTAGTTTTACCGCTACAGTCAAACACAAGGATTTATTTTGATTTTACGAAGGTCGACTTGGTACAAGGGTCATATCTCCGAATTCCTTCGTCATAATTTCATGAAACATTGCAATCCATTCGAGAGTGATCCTAAGAAGGGAAAAACGTCAAAAAATCGAAACTCCACGTGCTAGTTTTACCGATACAGTCAAACACAAGGATTTATTTTGATTTTACGAAGGTCGACTTGGTACAAGGGTCATATCTCCGAATTCCTTCGTCATAATTTCATCGAACTTTGCAATCCATTCGAGAGTGATCCTAAGAAGGGAAAAACGTCAAAAAAATCGAAACTCCACGTGCTAGTTTTACCGCTACAGTCAAACACAAGGATTTATTTTGATTTTACGAAGGTCGACTTGGTACAAGGGTCATATCTCCGAATTCCTAGGTCATAATTTCATTAAAAATTTAAAACAAGCACGTGGACTTTCGATTTTTTGACGTTTTGCCCTTCTTAGGATCACTCTCGAATGGATTGCAAAGTTTCATGAAATTATGACGAAGGAATTCGGAGATATGACCATTGTAACTAACCGACTCATTAAAAATCAAAATAAATCCTTGTGTTTGACTGTAGCGGAAAAAATAGCGCGTGGAGTATCAATTTTTTGACGTTTTTCCCTTCTCAGGATCACTCTCGAATGGATTACAAAGTTTCAAGAAATTATGACGAAGGAATTCGGAGATATGACCCTTGTACCAAGTCGACCTTCGTAAAATCAAAATAAATCCTTGTGTTTGACTGTAGCGGTAAAACTAGCACGTGGAGTTTCGGTTTTTTGACGTTTCTCCCTTCTTAGGATCACTCTCGAATGGATTGCAAAGTTTCATGAAATTATGACGAAGGAATTCGGAGATATGGCCCTTGTACCAAATCCACTTTCGTAAAATCAAAATAAATCCTTGTGTTTGACTGTAGCGGTTAAACTAGCACGTGGACTTTCGATTTTTTGACGTTTTTCCCTTCTTAGGATCACTCTCGAATGGATTGCAAAGTTTCATGAAATTGTGACGAAGTAATTTGGAGATATCGAAAAAATATCGGCCTAACATAGAATTTCCTGAAATCGCGACTTGGTACAATTTAAGTTTAGGTCCTACTGGATGAAGAGCGGATTATGAACTTGCAGGAACGCGCGGGACCATTTTACTGGAGCTAGTGCGACCATGCTGCCAATGATTTGTACATGTGGGGAACGGAAATCTGAATCTGATCTAGCGACACTCAAAGTATTCAACTCATCAATGTCTGGAGTCTGGGTTAGAGAAGTTCAGGACAGGGAGATTAGGTGTGCTCAGATATTTCATATTTTGTGAGATGAAAAGTGCACAGGAAAAATAGTTCTCACATCAGCAAGGAAACAAAAGAGGCTTCTCACAAGAGTGTATCACCTACAGTACCTACTCCAGTCCCAGATTTCCCAATCCCATTTCTCATGGACCCTAAATTAATTTTGTTTGATTATGACTTTATAAGGGTTGAAACATCAATCTGCATAGTTTTATAGTTTTGGGAAGGTTTCATACGTTAAACTCTAAGACCTAAAAGGCATAATTTACTAATTTATGATTCGGTAATTTAATCAAAAGGGAGGATCACTAATGAAAACTCTCGTATAAAATCAACTGCAAAATATGGGGTTATATATTTACAGGACCATTGAGGGTAAAACGGACTGTACAATTATATATGAAAATAAAGCACAAAACTTTTTAATTCTATAAACCTCTGAAAAACTACATGGTTACACTTAGACGGCGAAAAATACATAAAATTCTCAGAACTTTTCATTTTTTAATCCTTTGAATGATCTAATGATCAACTTGTGACGAATCGAATTCTACGAATCTTCAACAATTTAACTAAATATACCAACAGCCAAACGAAGCCACAAGTAACCGACAACATTAGGGGATATAAAATGATAGAAATTGAAAGAGAAGTCGTAGGAAAATTAGTCCTTATCAGGATTATTTACGGTTTCGAATTCCGTATACTTCTAGCGGATATTTTGATGAAGGAGTCAGTAATATGTACAGTTTGGGGTTGCCACCTTGACAAATGTATACGTTCACTGACCACATTCACTGATAATTAATTCTTTGACTCTTCTAGCATTATTAAACATCAAATATCACAAATATCACCTACATAAACCCTCTGAATTTTCAATAGAAAGCGTGTAAGAAAAGGGTATTTTCTTAAATTGGGGTCGAATGTCCTAATTGAGATCTGTATTTGGTAATTTAATTTATCAATAACTATTTGATCAACACCAATTTTAGAATTTTGCAAAGTCCGTTAGGTGACGACTTCGTATGTGATAAGATCTCTAAGACTTCCACTAAGACTTCCCATATAGCAAGAGAAACGTTTCCATGGTTACAGGAGTACAGGAGGTACGCCTTTCCATGGCAACAGTAGAGAGTATATCATGATACCCTCGATACACATGGTATTCTAATCCAGGTTTTAGTTACTTCTTCTCTTCAGTCTTCTCTACAAGAGGAGATGAGGGCGTGTTGGCACCTGAAAAACAACGACTTATGAACACGAGTTTAGATGGTTAAAGCCAATATTGTTTGAACCACTCTCCGTTTGAAAGTAAAAAAGAATACGGAATTATTGGGAATATTTGAATTTGAGGCCGCAATCTTTTGGTTAAATTAGAGATCAGAGTGGCCCTCCCCACGGCCCTTCCACTGTTCCTCACCTGACAAATCCCCCTCTGCGCTGGTAGGAGGTCTGCTGGCAATAACGAATCCCTCGTCTCTGTAATCCTTCCACTCAACTATCGTAGCTGTCAGTTTAGCCGTGTTCTTCAGGATAGCCATGGAGTAGTTGCAGAGCTGGTTGTGGGAACGGGCAATCGCTTGGGAGATATTCACTGAAATAAAGGGGGGTTGTCATGGAAACAGCGGGGTGTTGTCAAGGAACCAGTGGGGTGTTGTCAAGGAAACAGTGAGGTGTTGTCATGGGAACAGTGAGGTGTTGTCATGGGAACATGAACCTACTCTTGGGACAAGGATTCGCTACCATGGACACAGGTAAGTTCTACAATTCGCACTACTGTCTGCCTTATATAAAAACACTGGAAGCATAAAAGTTCACCAACAAGCATGGTATATAGATATATTGGTAAACACAAATACAATTTCAAAACATCATCAACATGAAACATATTTCGCGTTAATGATAAACTTAAATGATTTCTTCTGTTCAAAAACATGGTACAGAAAAATCATCATTTCTATTCAAAGCATTATATCTGAGTTGTACTCCATCACTTCATAACGTTGCATTGGAATATCAAATTCTTCGAACTCGAATTTCACAAAGATTAAACTTCACATTTCACAACTCCAAAATTGGCATTTATCAATCTCGGTTGACTATTCGAACGCTTCAGTACTTCGACAAAACCTATCGCAAAACACCAGTCCTTTCGAAAGACCCCTGAAGCTCTGAAGATTCCATTTCACTGCTCTCTGATTCTAAAGTTCAGATCAGTCCCCTCTCCTCTATTCAGTAGGAGTTGGTGGGGCGGGGGGAGGAGCGAGTTTTGACACATACTGATCCATTGTCTGGTTGAACTGCTCCACTTTATCCTCCACTTCAGCCAAGGTGCAGGCCTGTGCTTCGGAGGAGGTCGTCCACTGCTCGGTCTCCTCGCAAATCTTATTTGAGGGAGACGCGTTAAATCTTTGATTTCAAATTAATGAAGAGGATGAGCATTGGATTTGGTATTGAGGTGAAATTCTATGAATACTGATTTAAATAATACTAATAGCTCATAAATGTTTCGACAGAGCGTTTCAATTTGATGAGAAAATGCAGTCAAACTCCCTACAGGTTCATACTTATTTGAAAGCTGCTTTTCTTCCTTGTTCAACTTGCCCACAATTCTATCAGGGTCTGTCACTTGACTATGAATCTGAAACATTTTACATTGTCACCTGTATTCAAAATCCTCCAAAAAGTGTCCTACGAACTGTAGTGCAAATAAGGTTAAAAAAAACAGGAGGAAGCCAAGAAGAATTATAAATTAATGAAAACGTATCATTAACTTTTTGGGAGCAATTTATTCTTCATTTAGGTACTAATGAAATAACAATTCTTAGAACCGGAAGGGAACTCACATCTTTGATGATGAGTCTGAAATCCTGGAGTTTCTGAGTCAGATCGAGGATGTTAATGGTGCCCTCGTGCCCGTATCTCACTGCGATATCACGGGCAGTTTCCCCGTGACTCGTCTTCAAACTCAAACAACGGAAGTTGAATGATAAAGTGGTGTCAGTCGACAAACTAAAGCGGTGTCAGTATAGAATGGTGTAAGAATGGAAAGGTGTCAGTATAGAATGGTGCCAGTGTTGAATGGTGCCAGTATAGAATGGTTTCCGTATAGAATGGTGTCAGTATAGAATTGTGTCGGTATAGACTGGTGTCAGTATAGAATGGTGTCAGTATAGAATGGTGTCAATATAGAATGGTGTCAGTGTTGAATGGTGTCAGTATGTGAAGGTGTCAGTATGTGAAGGTGTCAGTATGGATTGGTGTCAGTATAGAATGGTGTCAGTAAAGAATGGTGTCAGTATAGAATGGTGGCAGTATAAAATGGTGTCAGTATAGAATGATGTCAGTAGAGAATGGTGTCAGTATAGAATGGTGTCAGTATAGAATGGTGTCAGCATAGAATGGTGTCAGTATAGAATGGTGTCAGTATAGACTGGTGTCAGCATAGAATGGTGTCAGTGTAGAATGTTTTCAGTATAGAATGGTGTCAGTATAGAATGGTGTCAGTGTTGAATGGTGTCAGCACAAAACCCACCTCAAATCTGCTCCATTCTCCAGCAAGCACTTCACAGAGTTCATTCGGCCCCACGTGGCAGCCTTGTGTAGTGACGTGTAACCCTGAAAGGGAGTGGGAAAGTTGGGGGAAATTATAACCTAATACCAAAAATTCCTGCAAACACAGCGTCAAATTTCGGGAGATATTTCCCCAACCAGCCAATCTCGGGTTTGAATTGAGATTGAGTTTGTTCATGTGTTACCTGTGGGTCTGCGAGATTGACATCCATCCCCTCCTGTTCCATTAGTTTAGGTACCAAAGCTACTCTTCCCAACACAGATGCTTTTTCAAGTGGTGTCTGTCCTAGGCAATAAAATCACGAATTATTTTCTTATTTTACTATTTTAGGTATTTCAACTCCAGAAATATCAATTATGGATTTTCAAGATAATAAAACACTGTAATTGCCAAGTTCCACAAAACGAATAACCACAACGAGCTGACTTTTTAATGTATGGTTAAATTTTAGATTCACGAGTGCCAGCTCCATACAATTTAATACATGTTTGTAACTTTCAATCCAGCCGATTGGCAACTATAAAACCATGGGTTATGGCCGAGGCGACCGGTGATCTGAAATAATGGTCTTTTGCACTTTGCCTACTTTTGATTGCCCGCATTCGATTTCTGCGCGCGAACTCCGAACGGAAAAAGTGTGGGACAGTGTGAATGAAGCATGTTTCACTCGAAAACCAAATAAGGCAATGGACTAGCTTATTGATCTGATAACTATCAGAAAATAGTGTCATCTTACCAAACTGATCTCGGAATTGTAGATCCGGCTTTTCCGGAGGACTTTCATTCTCATCAGCTCCCTCACTTTCGCTGACAACCGGGTTGCAGATGGACTCGAATAACTCGGTCTTCTCAAAAAGAAGAGCCGACAGAATCTCTGACTGAGTGGCTACAACCATGCTATGGACATTGTCATTGATTAGCAAGATCATGAACAAATTAGTGGGGATTATGACATATTTTGAACAAGAATCGTGTCTCAAATTCTGGATAGATTTCAAAATTGAGAATTGAACGCGCGAATCAACGCGCGCGAACTAAATGCTAGCGATGCGCGCAGCAACTTTCTATACAATTTTTGCCCCGTGTCCATGGTAACCAGCCCGAAAATATCTTTTTGCAACTAGCAATGTTTGTCTGGTCATTACCAGAAATTAATTACGGTAAAATTACCTAATTGGTTATTTGATTGGAAGATTGTATACAATATTAATGGAAATCAAGTGAAGATAATATCTGAATCCCTTCTGAGAATATGGCTGCTTATTCTTACTCAGTTCGAGGCGTTCCCTGTCGTCTGTCTCCATGTTTTCTGCGGCTTTGTTGTAATACTCAACGGCACTCTCATATTCACCCTAAAGGGGGGAGTGTCACTGTCCCAATTGTCCCAATTGTCCCTGTCCCAATTTACTTTTTTTGAGTTTGGGACTGGTTTTTGGGACAATTGGGACAACTGGGACAATTGGGACAATTGGGACAAACAAAAATTTGAAAAAATCAGTCATTTTTCATTTTTTACATTGATACAAGTTTTTCTATCATTGACATGAAAGTTATATTCATACTACTATACTAAATACATATTTTGGTTGTGTTTGTTTGCAGTGGTTAAGTTTTCCCAGGTCCCTAGCCAAAAAACACAACTATTTGAGCTCCACTTGTCTCTGTCACTTTTGTCCCAATTGTCCCAAATGTCCCATTTGTCCCAAATGTCCCATTTGTCCCAGTCTGCATTCACTTTTTTGAGTCCCATTTGTTCCATTTTCTCTGTCCCATTTGTCCCAATTGTCCCATTTGTCCCAAATGTCCCAATTGTCCCAGTCCACATTCACTTTTTTGAGTCCCATTTGTTTCATCTTTACTGTCCCAATTGTCCCATTTGTCCCAAATGTCCCAATTGTCCCTGTCCCAATCCACTTTTTCTTGAGTTTGGGACAATTGGGACAGTGACACCCCCCCTAAAGTGATGTAAGTAGATTATAACTCAGTAAGTACTCCTGATCAGTCATGGAATTGATTCATGAGCACATCTTATCATTGAACAGCATGTTGTTGTGCGTTGGCTATTGCCCAAAACTTTGGTAATTTATCTACGGAACTAAAACTAGCCATGACTTACCAGCATATTGTAAAGGTTCGCAAGGGAACTACAAGCTTGGGAAAGGACAGTCTTATCAGCGACTTCTTCTGCGATCTTCACAAATTCAAGGTAGTTCTGAGTCGCTTCCTCAAGCTTGCCATCACTGAGTGAATGAGATTTAGTTATAGATCAAATGTTCAGAACGCAAAATGGAATGAAAACGATCCTCTTGGATGATATGGTGAATAAAATCAAAGGTAGTGTGCCTCTATCCAAAGCCTTGTCGGCAGTAATTTGTAAGGAATGGACTAATGCTTGAATGGGTAATAAAAATCAAGAGAATCGAGAACGATGATGAAAGTTTGACAAAGAATCGGTGTTTAAATTAAATGATACCTCTGTTCGCATCGGGCTAAAGCCTCGTAAGCTTTTCCTGTTCCAACTTTGTCTTTGTCTCTTTTGCATCTATCAAGATATCCTGTGGAGGCAAAATGTCAAAATTTCAGCGAACAGAGGGTCCTAAGAAGCTAAATACTGGCAACTTTAGTAATGTTGATCGTTGAAGAATGGGCAGAAATTTCAAATTTTCCCTTCATCATGTCATGAAACTGAATGAAATATCCAAAAACACCATCTTTGTTACCTTTATGGTACATCGTAGCTACTTCTGGATCGCCAACTGCCTCGTAAATATTCCCCAGTCTGTGACTGGCGAGTCCTGCTTCAGTCCTATCACCACCTGAATGATGAGGTGTATCATCAATTTCAAAAACAATTTCAAATCAGTTCTCAAACTGTAAACTATGCCTGTAAAATCGGCATTTCAGCTTTTTAAGTTCTTCTCAATGTGATTCTAAGATTTACCTTCGTTTGCCATGTGGTATGCTTTCTTGAGGTATTCTATCGACATTTGCGGCGCTTGTTCGTAGATTTCCTCTGCCAGAGACGTGTAGGTTCGATACAGCTGACAGGAATGCAATTAAAAATTTATTAAAGCATCAAGGACCATTGGATGCTAGCCAGTGAGTCCTTTCGAAAAAAACAGACAAAAGTAAAAAGACGTCGACGTGATTTAAATTCTTGACGTATCAGCTATCTTAAGCTTTTCCCAAATAGATTAAATCCCTATGGGTTTCCCAACCTGGAGAGCTGCTTGGTCGTGAAGGGAGTCCCCCACAGTATCCTGCCACTCCTGGTCCGTTGTCAGGTTGTAGAACTTCTCAAGGTACTCCACAGCAGCCGACAGATCACCTGGTTTCATTACACTGGTGTCAAAGGTTACACTGGCTACAAGGGTGTCAGTGTGATTACACAATGGTTTCAGGGTGACACTGGTGTCAGGATGACACTTCATTTTGACACTGGTGTCAAGGGTGACACCGGTGTAAAGGTGATACACTGGTGCCAGTGTGATAACACAATCATTTATACATCCAGAGATGTTTCATCGATCTTACACCTGAATCCCCTAACTCGCCTCTCTTCTCCAACGCGATTCCGATATTAAAGTTAGCCTCTGCCTGCTTCCTTCCATCATCGTCCTTCACAGCATGACTCTCTGTCATACACCTCTCATGGAAATGGTCGATAAGCCACTCGTCTGATGGAAACTGCTCGAAATGATGGGCCAAGTCAAGGTAGGATTGGTAAGCTTTATCTGCAGCACCTGAAGAAAGACCCAATAAATGATTATTTGGGGGAATTGGGGTATGTGGGAGATGGATCGATTCTGTCGATAATTCGATCGTAAGCTCTTCAACATTTAAAGAATTTGAAGAAAGAAACAAATACTACCGTCTAGATATGACACTTATCTTGTTCTTATGTCACCAACTCTAGTGACAAAAAACAAGGAATTCATCATAAAATCATTAATCTTACCCTGGCGCCTCGCATCCTCAGCCTCAGTGAGTTTGGCTTTTAAAATGTCGAGTTTTTCTGGCTGATTGATGAGCAGTGGTACTTCATGCACGCCTGAATCGCTGCCTGAAAAACCTAGGTTTTCAGTTTAATTCTTTGGTAGCTCAAGATCGGTTCAAGTTTAGAATTTCAGAGCCCAGACTTTTTTCTTAAATTAAACATTCTAAAAACTTATTTAATTTTACCGGCTGACTCCCTGTCCTTGGTCTGCTGGTTGAAGAGCTCGAACAGCTCAATAAAACTGGAGACGTATCCCTCCTGGAGTATTTCAAGAGAGAGGTTGTGCTGGTAGGTGTTCCTGAAGGCGCCAACATCACCTCGCTCTATGCCTGCTAGCTTGCCAACACTGGGGAGAGAATGGGTAATTGGGAGATCATTTGGAGGTCATTGGGGGGTCACATCGCCTCTTTTGTATGCTTGCTAGCTTGCCAACAAATACTGGGGAAGGGAATGTGGGCAATTAGGGTCGATACCGGGAAATAATGGGGTTTTGTCTGGATTTCTACTTTTTTGTTGGGCGGAAACAAATTGTGCCAGGAAATGTCTTGTGAGTTATGATCTCTTATGACGTCATCTCACCTGTGTCTGGGCGATACTCGGGGTGTCTTGCTGTTGCTCCTCTTGGACTGCCCCAAGTTGGGGAGGCCAGTAAGAGACTTGGCCCCTGATTGGTTAACTGGAGGAAGTGTGGAGGTTGCCATGGTTACGCTATGTTCTCTACATCATTTTACATCTAAACACTAGAAGGGGAAAGATCCAAGTGATAATTGGGAAGGATATATTATGAATAGATTAGGCTTTGAAATAAAATAACTAATCTAGAACATTACGCAGTTGAATATTATTTTTTGAGGTGGGGTAAGACAAACTTTGGCAAACAATTTTTTGGCAAACTAAAAAGTGGAATTTATTGCTGTATCCCCCCCCCTCCCCAGTTGTATCACTATCATTCTCGGGTATAGGCCAGACAAACCAGTGCCAAAAGCAATCAAACGACGGACGGTGTACTGCAAATCACTTTCATTTAGTGTAATCTCTGTGCATGACAAAATAACAAGCAATGATATAAACAATACCTCACAAGACGAAGTCCTCGCAATATAAAGAAAAATATTCAGCGGTATCGAACGCGGTTTTTCAATGATAGAATCGAAGCAAACCTGGCTTTTTATGATAAGAATAATAGTAGGAATATTTTACAAACATGAAAAGAAGTTATTTTATAATTTTACAAATTGTATAAATGCCTTGATAAAAATCTAAAATGATATTTATTCTTTCAAATTATTCTGATCTTTAATCCCAAGTTTTTAACAACACATATTTACATCAAATAAAAACCAAACCAACAATCATTGTCATTAACATCAACAATCAGCATGCTCCTAGTTCATTTAAATCTAGTTCATTTCACAGAAGCCTCCAGTGAAGGAATAACCAGACATATAGACGATTGAATTACACCCAAGCATTTTGAATCCGTCATTGCCACGCATAAGGAAATGAGAACCGGACAAAATCAACCGGACAAAATCACGAGTTACTATCCCCTCTGTTTAATCTGGTATCAAGAAAATTCTGATCACCCCCTCTATATTCACGTAGGATAAGACACAGCGTAATAATCGTGATTATCAGAATGGAAACACTCGTACGAACAAAGACACACTCGGATTGGAATCTTGCCAGCTTTGTTTGAGAGTTTGAGGACTTCCTTGGCGTCCACGAAGTTAACACACTCCAACCACGAGTAGAGGTACGATCTGAAGAGAGGTACGGGGAATGAAAATGCCATACGTTCAGAAATACTGCTGAATGATTCTTAATTAAGGTTAACCACAACGTTTTGAGCACCGCCTGTCCCATTATAGAACCGAATACTATAGCCTTCAAATCCTATCACAAAGCGCGCCTACCTTTCGCAAAGAATGCATTTCCTCGCATCCTTGAGAATGTTGAGCACGTCAGGCCGGAGGGTGGCCGCTTTCCGGAGAACAGAGTTCCGGTCTTTGAAACTCTTCAGCAGCATCCTTGCACACAACTCCTTGAGTGGGGTTTTACAAATTAATACCTTCTCTATCTATCTATCTATAAGTCAACTGTTTTAGAAGATACTGTTGTAAGGTGAAGTATGGCATTTGAAGTAGATGAACGAAACATGTGCTATTTTTAGATTGCATATTTGACTGCGTATGTGATCATGATATTTATTAACAGATTACGTAATCGGGCATTAGGTATCTTGTTATACACATTCCTTTGGTGTTCATGGGCGTGTGCAACTGTTTCTATTTTTAGCTAATTATGTATTCCCTGTATATGCTGCTTTTGCTCCTATTTGATAGTGAAAAGGATACTGTCAGTTTGGCTGTCAATGCTTAACGTATGGGTGTAACTTTTAAATCTAGATTAGGCTATTTTTAGCACACACGTGACTGTCCACGTGACCAAAACACAGCATTCCTCACGTGTTATGAGCCACAGACGAGTTGTATATAAGGGGCGGTCCGGAGCCATTTCTGACCTTTCAGTTTCGTGGGCATAGAGGAAGCTTGTTAACTATAAGCAACCTCTGAAGGGAACTGTGACGAACTTGTTAACTATAAGTTGGTTGCAGAAGGAAACTTGTTAACTATAAGTTTCGTGGGCAGAGGAAGCTTGTTAACTTTTTAAGCTTTTGACTTGCAAGGAAGAAGTTTTTAAATAAGTTTAAGGGAAAAGTAAAGGGGAAATTGTTAATATAAGTTGCCAAAAAGGGGAACTTTTAACAAAAAGACCGAGGATTTAAAAAAAAACCCTTTGT